>UPTC01000645.1:0-28419 GCA_900537255.1 Acanthocheilonema viteae | reverse complement strand
ATCTTTGTTTTCAGACATAAATGAAAGAATAGCGAGTTATTGTTTCCCTCTCATGCCAAATTTACTTGAGTACCTGTCTTCCTCCCGAATGCAGATCATAAAACATTGATTGCTCTGCAAACAATAACATTCTCCGGAAGAATGACCATTAGATCGGCATCTATCGGTTAAAAATGCCCATAATACGCGAACATATTAAAATGGTTGCATAAATTATTAGCATAAAAAACTTGTAAATGATAAACAAAGAAAACTTCCATGGAACCTTTTAATAGATCCGCTGTTATTCAGTCTTCACGGATTGTAGATATGAAATGATTAAGTGTGAAAAAATACGAGGGGCTCCCTAAGGCTTTCTTAAATACAAAGAATAATCCACACATACACAAAAAAGAAATCCAGTAGCCATAGTAGCTTGCGTCTATGACTAGTATTATGGGAAGAGCAAATTGACATGCAATCAAAAAACAAAGAACACAATAGCGAATTCATATTCAAAAACCTAAACAACAAGTGTAAATTTTGATGAGAAAATTTCCCAAAATAAAAAATGACAATTATGCACAGATCAACAGAGCATAGTTAACTGATGGATGCACTTTTACGCTCTGCCCAAGAAGATGCTGTGGAAAATGTTAATGATGGTGGCGGCTCTCGATCGAAACCGCAATAGCTCTCATTTGATCTGAAAATGATTTCATACATGATAGTAAAGAATTATGCAAATCAGCAGATTATGCCGATATTTCATTTATATGATGATCCAAAACTTGAGAAGAATTCGTGGTATCATGAAAATGTGTAAAAGAAAAAACAAACGTAGACTACAATGAAGTATTAATTAGCGTGATATATCTATTTGTAATTGTTTACTATCAAATATCTAAGAGTTACTGGAAATTTCAAAACTCAAGTAGACGAAAGTTCAAAATCTGAATTTATTAGATATGAAGCAAATCTACTGCTAAACAAGCAAAGTGCATTATAAATTCTTCTAAATACTTTTAAAATTTAGATATTAGACATTTGTTCGTCAGTAAATAAAATTTTTCAATCCGACACTTACATCAGAGTTATTCATCTTGAAATACGTATTAAGTAAATGTTACTGACAAACTAAGTTCTGAGAGGTGTAAAAAATGCACGATAACCTCGTCTCTGCTGGCGATGGTTGTCCGTTTAATTGATTACCTTCGTGAACAATTGCGTTCGTTGTGGTTGAGGAAATGTCTGGAAATAATGACAAATTAGTAAGCATTTCCTTCCATGAATAAGCCTAATTAAGCTGTGATATAATAACTTTCGAAGCAATTAGAATAATACTAACCATTGGATATTCGAACATTTGAATTATTCACCAGCCTTGAATCATTCTGCCGCAATGGTTCCCCCCGTCGGCTTCGTCGCTTCTGACACCACGGGCGAGCCTCCTCATTGAATCTATTTAAATTCCATTATAAATTTACCATCATCTGTAAAACAAAAGGATTCTAAAGCAAACACTTCAGTTACAAGTTACCTTAGGACGAGATCTATAGCATCGCCAATTCGTTCCAGTGATGGCTCCACGAAAAAAACATCTTCAATCGGTTCCATTTCAACATTTGGTATTGACAACATCGCTTAAAATATTTAAAATCTCTGTGTTCATTTATAACAAAAAAGTAAATTTATCACTCCGTTTAAAAAGACTTAAAAAGATCATTCCGTTTATGAAGAAAATTGGAATAAAAGCCGTCCCAGTTTCTATAAAATCCTGGCGTCCCAGGTTTTAAGTAAAATATTTGTTCTTATTTAGAAAATAGATTAATATTCGCTTTTTAAAATCTACACTTCAAAATTGAAAATGTGACAAAGTTACCTTTAAGTTCCAACATTGCTTCTACGGGTATTGGTCCAGCTCCATCCATACGTGACTGCTTCATTTGTCGAGCAATCATTTCCTCTTCTGACGGAATTATAACAACACATTTGCGCTAAAAGTATTCAAAACTTAATATAAGAAATTTTATAGAAGTAATAACAACTAAATCTTTAATTTGATGATAAAAAAAATATTTACTGTTAAAAGTATAAGTAGACGTAGAAGCAAATATCTCTTGCAATTTAGATATTTACTCTTTTTTTGTCTTAAAGCACTAAAAAAGACAAACATCCACTAATAAGCTAAAAAAGAAACGAAATTAGTTACTTGAAAATCTTTGAACTGAGAAAGCTTTCGCCTTCTTGCTTCTTTTGAGACGTTAGTTTGGTCAATGATATAATTTCTACGCCTTCTACAGGCTAAATGTAACGAACGATTGAGTGCTTTAGCAATAAGTCCCATTATCATATCCCATCGACCCTAGAAACAATAAAACACAACCAATTTCCCGAAATTACATGGAACATAATTTTTAACCATAGAGCTTCTACTATATTTACCTGATGTACTCTACTCCTTGGTACTCCATTTACTTTCATTGCTGCAAGTATTGTGTCAGTACTCAATAAAGTCCACTGTTCTTGTGGATGCTCACGGAGATATTGTCTCACCCATGTTGTTTTGCCAACTCCTGGCAAGCCTACCATCATCAGAACCTGAAAAATTTCTTTTATTGATAATATTTGTAACTGTAGCAGTTGACTTGTACTGGCCATCCTCTACCTGGAAGTTCAATGATTCCAGCTGAAAGTATTTCTAAAAAAGAATTCTAGTGAATCTATCAAGTTTCAATGGAGTTGTTAAATGATTTCAATTACCGTGCATTCACTTTTGCTTGATGGTGGTATTGAACCACGAACAAGTAGTGTTCGGTCTAATTTGCTGAAATAAATGGGTGGGGTTCCAGTATTTAATGCTCCACTTTTCTGTAGTTCGGTGACTGACATCCATCCTTCACACTGGCTGTCACCGTAGTTAACCGAGAGTTTGTAATTCTTAGTACAGATGTGGGGAAAAACAACGTCGCTTTCGCTGAAATTGACTTCGGAAAAAGCCACTCCCAAATATTCTACATTTTTCCAGAAATGTATTTTACCTGATGCCAAATCCTGAAAAGTTCACGAGTAGTTAGCTTAACATATTTTTTTTCCATTACATAAATACTAAAACTGTATGAAAAGTAAGACATTTAAAAGCTTACCAAGCATGAAGTTACAACGTCGCCAACTTGACAAGGCTCACCGTAATCAGTAAAAAAATTATTCGTAGCTTTCTTTGCCAATAAATCGTATGCATAAGAATGGGGCGCTTCTCCTAGCTGAAAATAATTAGTGGTACCGCTCAATCATATATGTAGTATATAAAAAATTAACTACTTGCAAATTGTACAAAGAAAAAACGGAAAAATACTCAAAAAATTTTATAAGTCAAATGTAGAGGAAAAATAACAATATTTGTAGAATTCTGAGTCGACCATCCAACGCGAACATTATGGGCATCTATCTCTTCAAATGGTAGATGCTTAATTGGCAAACAGTCCAACAGCTGCAATCAGCTAATTCATTGAATTTAATTAATTGAATTTAAAAAGTAAGTGTCCAACCTATACTGATAAAAAACGATCAACTATGTATATAATTTCTTTCAAAACAAAAAAATTAACTACTTGTAAATCATACAATCAAAAAAAAAACGGAAAAATACCGAATTTTATCAATATAGGTTGGACACTTACTTTTTCAGAGTTCTTTCAAAACAAAAAAGTAACCAATAACAGAGGATTGTTTCTTTGTTTTAGAAAAAAAAAGACTCTGATAACAAAAACTTGGTAAACGATCAACAATTATGCAAAAAACAACAACAACAGGCGAAAAAATGAAGGGCCAGACAAATATCAAACCTTAATTTGAAACATAACAGTAGGAAAATCAGCAACATCTGGAGGAATTCGAATGCCATATGTCGACCTAGCTCCGCCCCACATCAAAGCAAATCCATCTCCGTTGTCTGGATCGATGATTTCTTGACAGGTCTCACTTGCTTTAACATTCAAATCGGCATTGTCTGAACAAACTATCATAAATATGTGCCTTGAAAGACCACACTGTAAAATTCGCTCATTTCATTTTAGTTCAAAAAGATTTGAAGCAAACAAATTGTTGAGTAGCACATTCGAGAAACGAGTATAACCTTTGGATAACAGTGGCAAACAATTAGCAAATTCCACAGTTTTAAGAAGTTGACATTGCTAATCAGATAGATAAATGAATATAAATTAATATAAACCATAAGATTAACTAAACATGAATGGAAGATATCACAAAAAGATTACAGAAGTCAACTTCAACTAGTTCATCGCCGGGTACCGGTTCCTCTTCCTGTACTGTATTCTTTTTCGTAGTTCTTCTCCGAGCTACACCTTCGATTATAATCTCATCATCTGAATCAGGCACCGGTTCACCGTGGAAATCAGGCAACGGTTTGTCTTCATTATCATCTTCTTCATACTTTTCGTCCAAAGGTAACTGTTCATATTGCTGCTGATTTTGTTTTTCTGTAATGAATGATATTAGGAATAAAATATCTGCTTCCATCAGAAAACCATGAAGATCACACATACACAACTGTAAAAGTGCCCCAAGATGACTTTACTTGATAGATACTTGGAACAAAAATTGGGTAGCCCAAAACACCCCATCGGACAATTGATGGTTGTAAAAATGTTGTGACTTAACAGTTCATACAGGAATGATCCTGATGATATGCAAAGTGAATAGCTATTCAAAATTTGAAACCACTTCATTCAGCAAATATGATAAAAATCTTCTCACTTTAATGAAAAGTTGTACCACATGCACAAACCTGCAGACGCTTGCTCAGCTGCTATTTCCAGCGATTGCAAATTTTTTAGCACATCACTTGCTTTCTGCAGTAAGCGCCTTGGATCTCGCAACAAATCCTCCGATATATCTGGTTTTCTGAATTACAGAAACTTAATACTTCTAACAGCGAAACCAAAAGATATGCATATTTCTCAGCTGAAAAATATAACAATAAAATAATGCAGATGATGACTCACCTCTCCAGCTCTTCTCTTTCCCTAATTCCGGTTGACACTTTTTTATTCCTATCTCCAGTGTGATTGTTGGATATCGAAAAATCACTGTTCACCGTGGCACATATGATTTCTTCAACGATGGACGCAACGACCTCCCCTTCGAAATCATTATCAATTTTCGTTGGCAAACAAGGCGTAAACTGAAGGAAAAGCACTGTATGATTTGGATTCTTCAAAGGCTGAACGATAAGTGAGAATCACTTATTTTAATTCAGTAATTGCTCATTAAATCATCAGACCAAAAAAGCTAATTATAATTACTTTGTAACTCAATATGCGTAAAAGTTCTATTAAATAAGCTCAAAATTTCTTCTAATCATTCCATTCATCCTGTCTCTTGGATTGCTTGTTTAATTCCCAAAACATAGTTCAAAACTTCAAATGTGAAAGTTACTTTCTCAACGAAATGAGTCGTATCACTTAGAGCCAACACTGTCGGCAGCGGAGTTAAAGTGCCGCTTTCCTGAAGCAAATTGTTTGATGTTGAAGATGTTCCCCCTGTAACGGCTGCCGAATATGCTGGTTCATGCTCAGTATCACAAATCATTGAATTTCCAGACACCATGTTTGTATGCCCTGATCCACCTCCGATTTTTCTTGGTTCATTGGTCATATGCTTTTCGGCACTAGGAATTGTGGGATTTCCCTCCAGTGTAGCAGGATGCGAGATCATAAATATGCTCATCTCTCCTACTGCATCATTTTCATTTACATCAAGTTGAGGAGCAACTGGAGGTGGTGGGACATTACCTAAACGGGCAAATACGGCTTGCAAAGCGGAAGCCATTTCTTTTATTCGTTCCGAATCAATTTTCGTAACTGAAGCATTTGAAGTAGACGCCTCAATGGAATGCAAAAGTTCAGTTGAGGTTTCCGACGGGCTTCTATAACAAGGAATTGATGGAGGAGTCCTGATGGATGATGGAGAATTGCTTGAACATGGAGTAGTTGGAGTCATCAGTGATACTATGTTTCCCTCAACATTCTCACTTTCCGAATATTCCATTGCTGATGCGTTATCGAAATCCTTACTTGATGTGGATGGCATGGGTGCTTTTTTAGAGCAAGACAGAAACGGTGGTGGCGGTGGAGGTGGTGGTAGTTGCGCTAGCAAGCGTTTTTCATCCATGCTAACATCTGAAAGCGATGAACAAAATGACCATAATATAATATACAATAAACATGAAGAGAGAAGTCTTCTATGACAGATTTTTGATTTCTCAATAAAAATACAAAAATGTTTGCAGAGGAATGAAATAAGGAAAGTGAAAAATACACTGTGTTGAATGGAAAGCTGTGATTAGTTGCATTTACCAGAGCATCCAATAGCGCATTCTCTATAAGTAATAGTGCGACCGCTATTTAAACTCCCAGAAAGAAGTCCACAGTGCTAACTATTAAAGGGATGCAACTTTTTGTAATTCTCACAAGGAATAGAAAAAACCAGTGATAAAATTTCTGAAACGAACTAACAAAAGATATTTTCATGGTATTCATAGCATAACTTATCAAAAGACTGATTTCAGAACGGCTGGTATTGTGAATTTCTTCCAGAATATTAGAAAGAATGCAATAATATTGAATGCTCGATGGTGCAGTTCTGGCAATAAGATTAAAATTTTTCAATCCATTTGGAGGAACAAAAACTCAAAATGCCTTTGTACACTCACTTTCTCGAACATGACGCGATGATGGGGAAAGATGAGAGCGAAGATGTGGTGCTAATGGCCAAGTCGAATGTTGCTGTACGACACCTTGCTCTAGTGCCGATTTTGAAGGAAGGACAAAGTCGACATGTCTGCGCTTCTCTTGTCCTGCAGAGGATGTAGAGGATAATAAAGAAATTTGAGGAATTACGTTTTGCCGCCGTTTTTCCATTTCCAGTTTCTGTCTTTCAAAAGCTCTTTCCTGTTCTGTCTTATATTTGCTTGACAAAAGCTGAGCCTGAAACAATTTCGCAATTATATCGGTAAATCAACCAATCTATCAAAGCAAATATCCGCATAACTACGTAAAAATTTTTTCCTACTTTCTATCATTACTTTTTTATTAAATGCTCCATTTATTGCTATTGATAGATAAATACAACAACTAAAGGAAAAACCTTTGAATAGAAATCATCTTCCTTGCATCAAGCTACAGAGTTTACCTGTTTGTCGAAAATAGAATCCAGTACATCAACAGGAGCTTGCATCCTTAACGGGATCTTTTTGCGAGAAATTTGGTCTTTCGATTTTTCAACATTTGGTAATGACAATGGTGGAGTGAATGCACGTTTCGCTTTTTCCTATAAAAAAGAACTTGAAGATTATGATCAAGATATATTCTAATATCCAGTATATTAGAATATATCTTGATCATAATCTATATATTTTTTCTAATATTCTTGATCATAACCTATATTTTTCCTAATTTCAGACATATTCTAATATTCAGTGTTGTCTTCTGATGTCCATCAACATCCTCGAGAACATTTCTGATAGCTCCTCTTAAATCATACTGGTAAATCATATAGAGTCGGGTAAACAACATCCTTACCATTTGTGCAGTAGTAACCAGCGTTGCATCAGAATGCATTTTTCCGTCTTTTGTGATTAATCCAGGGGAGTCAGATGGTGCTTCCTTTCGTTTTAACTCTGATGTCCTTTCAATCGTGGTTTTTAAAAGATTAGTTTTAAATTTGATTTTAATTGAACTCTTTTGAATCAACGCTTTAGCTGGTTTTTCATTCACATTGGCGCTTACTAGTTTTGATGATTCTGTGGAAGATGATTTTGAACTCCGTTCTCGACCACATCGCCCATCTTCTTTTTCACTTATTTGACCCTCCTCGGAAATCAGCTTTACTGTCGAAATTTCTTCAGTTTCATCTCTTTCATTTTCGTTTCTGCTGATACCGTCAATAAATGCATGTCTTTTTTCAAGTAAAACTTTCCGAGATTTCTTTCCTCTTCTTATTTTATAAAGCCATCTTAATTCTTCATCATCACTGGAACTAGTTAGTTCCCCTTCAGCTATCGCTTTTTCATTTACCTTTTTTTCGTGCTTTAGTTCCTGATGTTTGCTTTCATCTATATATGTCAACTTTTCCGGCTGCAAAAAAATATTTGAAAAAAACAGTCAAAATGTGATTAAACGGAAAGCAACAGTAACTTACAATGACTTTGCATATCCATCAAACCTAATCAATATACACATCTACTGAATAGCGCCTTACTAAATTTTAAACTACAGAAATATTTCAGCAATTCTCACTTCACACGGAATCAATTTCAATTTAGAATTTGTTTCAGCGTTCGGTATTAGAGATCTTTCAATTTCTACCACATGAAATGGCTCTTCTTGAAGTGTGGTAGTACTGGACATGCACTGTGGTGAAAAAGCCTTTTCTGCTTCCATCTGTACTTCATCAATTGAGGATATATTCTACAAAAAGTTACATCTATGGAAAGTACGGAAAAAAAATGTGATTAGGTAAGTAGTAAAGGGAGAGGAGGGGGCTTAGAACTAAGAATTTGTAGCAGTAGAGTGAGAATAAATTGTGGCTTTATTTATATTATCAGTTGAATAGTGGTGATTTTTTTAATTTTTCAATAATAACTGCATTAAAAATTAAGCGATCTGAAATAACTGTACCGAAAGTTCGATAGAAAACGATTCTTCTATCAAATTAATCTCATCAACTTCTTCGTTATGTCGACTTTTTTTTATTTTTGGAGAGACAATAGACTCTGAGTCCAATCCAGTCTCATTTTCATTTTCTTCATCCTGGAACAAGACGAATTTAAAACTCAGGTTTCCGACGATCTCAGTAAGATTTTACCGTAAGCCAGGGTTATAAAAATCTAACTAAATTTCCTTGGATTGCCTATCTCTTGCTTTTTAAATTGACCCAGAAAAAGACTATATACTGATATGGCAGTAAAGACCTTTCCTTTTCAAACAAATAAAATCACCCCCTTCAAAGATCTCCTTGTTCCCCTTTTTGTAGGTTTTTCTGGTTGCGGTGACGGAGAATATGTCTGTCGACTGTTACGTTCCGAAAGAACTGCTTCCTGTAATTATATTGAAAGGTTAATCATTATCATATGCATATAACATATAACAGCGTAAAAAAATTCTGCGATATCTTCAAACCGGAAGTTTGACTTTGGTTAAAATGGATTGAATAAATAGTTTTATTATATTCTGTTCGAAAGACTTGTGGTGAAAATTTACTTTTAGTATTATCACTACTCTCGTTGTTATCTGCAATGCAAGCAGTCATACTGCTACAGAAGTATTTATTACTATCTCAACTATCGTTATCACCATTTTAACTACAGATAGCGAAGGATTAAATATTATAATCTATGGAGGTGTCCTCTAGCCTATCACTGAGAGGGATAATTAGAGACGTCAATATTTGACAAAAGTTTTGGACCTGCAGTCTATCGGCAAGTACATTCCTGGTGCCTGTCGCATCAAGCCCTCTCTGTTTCAATTCTCGACGTAATCTCCCTGTATCATATAATTGTATCATTGCTGGGTTCAGAGAATCATTACCTGCTGTGTTTCTTCGACTTCTTGTTGCCATTACACTGAAAAACAGGATATAAAAATCAGAAGTATTCTGTAATAGCAGAGACTACATCCGAAAATTCCAAAAATTTATGCAATGCTAAAGTTTCCATAAAATCCACGAAAAAGAACTGGAGTTTATCATTAAATTTCAAAAAGAGATATTCGACAAAGTGACAATATACTCGTTCTTTTTTTTAGTGGTATTAAAACGGATACACATTACTAGTCGCAAGGGACCTACTACAGCACCTGCTATATTACGCAGTAAAATAGCCACACTGTCTATGACAAAAATTAGGTAACATTGTAAAATTCCTTTTTTATCAAAGACAGCAAAATTTGAAAGTGCGGAATTACCGACTAGAAAATCCAATTCGATACTGATAAAACGAATTTGTCTAGTAAGTCATAATTTGTGCTAAAAATATAATTTCACAACAATCAAAAACGAAGATAAACGAAACGGAAGACAGCTAACTCAGTACTTCCTCCTTAAGTATAGCCATCAATAAAGTGAAGACGTGAACCAAATCGTGAACAGTCGTAAAACGACAGGCGTCAACGACGATGCGTAGCCCGGTCGGAATATGAGCTCACCCGTGAAATACTGCTCAGGATGATGGGCCGCAGAACGCATCTCCAGCGTGGTTGCGTGTGGGAGCTGGTAGGGGCTTCCCAGCCGACGAGGGTTCACGTAGCTTTGCTGTTCATTGTCTCTCGTATATGCTACGCATCTTGTTGAGATTCAGCGAATTATACGTTACTTTTTTCATGTGAAATCGTCAGTGAGAATTATCTTGATTATTTGTAGCAGTTTATTTTAATTTCACATAAGCTTGTAAAAAGGCTTTTACTTTACATAAAAAGATGTCAGAGTCCTTGCTTTGGCGAATCAAAAAAATTTCTCTTTTTTACTTAAAAACAGATGGAGATTCTTATTTTGTATGTGAATTTTTATTTGAATGAATATGTGAAAGTTTTCAACTTTAGATATGCTTTACATTGGAAGGTATGCGAAAATTCCAGCTTGTAGAATTTCATTTTACTTCATGCAAGTACCTGTGAGAATTTTGACGCTAGTAAAATATGAGCATTGATCTTTAGATATATGAATTCCTATTCTCATTTTCGCACAGGGAAAAATTTCACTTCTTATAAATATTAGGATTTTGTTTCATGTAAAAAGGTATGAAATTCTTTTTAACTTACATGCAGAATTTGTCATCTTGCATACGAGAGTATAAGTTACAGATTACGATCAAGTAGTTTTTCGAAAAGTAAAACAACGGAATACGTAAGCTGATGGCAATTAATATGTGTGTTATATATGTGAGAAACTTTTGAACACTCCTGTGCACTCACTTCTTGCTCTTTGTCTGAGTCATTACTTATTTCCTCACAGTATCACAGTTTAACAATTCATGATTCCAGAAAAAGTCATGGTTGAAGAGAAGACTGGAATAGCGTCTGAGAAGGAAAATACTGGAACGAAAAAAGGTATGGATGCCAAGGAGAATGAAAAGGAAGAGAAAAAAGAAAAGGATGAAATGGTTAGCTTGAATTTTTTCGGCGTATTAACCAATGGTTTTCTTTGATAGAGATCGTTGAGGCTGCCTTTAAGATAGCTGTAAGCAGCAATGATCAGTAAAATTATGAGATTTATAAGGTCCTCCTCAAGTTAACACAAAAAGAAAAGGGATAAATTTGGATAAAGATATGACTTTAAGCTTACGATCCTTTAATTTTATGTACTCGATCTTGAGAATATAATTTCTCTATGGATGAATCCAATCTTTTGGTAGAAATTTTGAGCATAATTAATAATTCCATATTCTTTCGATTCTTTTCATTTCAGACTGAGGAAGATATTAAGCTGAAAGAAGATTTAGAAATGTTGCTGCAACGTTTAATTGTACGGTTTTTCTCATCATTCTTTTTTTTTACGTTTACATTAATGCCGAAAAAAGTGAACAGTGAAAGTGGTTTGTGCATAATAAAAAGTAGCTTCAACAACTAAAAAGGGAGTTGAAACATTTTATTACTTGAAAAGCGGAAATGTTGACGCACATATTTAGAAAACAGTGTGTTATTAGAATAATGCGATAATTGACTCGAAACTATGAAGTGAATTCTAAAAAAATATTTTTTAAAGTCTAGGTCAATCATCAAATATTTTTCCAGGAGGCGGATATTTCGTTGTATCAACCCACACTTGAGACAATGCGAAGCATCATTCGTGCTTCAACAACTTCCATGACATCGGTGCCGAAGCCGTTGAAATTTATGCGTCCGCATTATGCTACAATGAAAGAAATCCATAAGAAGATGGCGGAAGGGCCTACAAAAGTTGGTTCTTGTTATTATTTAGTATAATTTTTTAACATGTATCATTGTCGCCGAATTGGAAGCTAGTCAGATTATTTAAGGTTCTAAAATTGGGATTTGATTAAGTGATTTAATTAAGTGAATAGAGTGCTATGTAGTTTATATTTCTTAATTGTCTATAGTAGTAGATAACAAATAATGACCTTTTTTCCAATCAGTTTAATAAATTAAAGCTGTTTAAATCTAAAATGGATGAATTGATGTATAGCAGAAATTTAGTTTCTCCGCAAAGCATTGACTTAGTGACAAATGCAGAAGTTCTGTTTTGCCATCCATTAGAAATTGGTAATGAACGAAGCGTTTTTTATACCAAATTTTTAATTCTAAATTGATTGCAGAAGCTTTGTGCGGACATAATATCAGTGTTGGCGATGACTTCAGATGACAGAAATGACTGTATCAATTATCGCATGATGGGAAAACATGAACCAGTCGGTGATTGGGGGCATGAATATGTGAGGTGAGCACATTGGTAATAAATAAAGATAGGAGATAGGTGGAGTAAGCCAAGCAGATCTGCTATATTGGCATTTTCTGCTAAATCTAGATCTTCTATATTCAAATTTTCAGGCTAATTTGATTCTTTTTTCTTTATCGTAAAATGGCATATATGGTTAATAATGAATCCCATATGCTCAGGCACTTAGCGATGGAAATGGCGGAGGAGTGGCGTTCTTATGGTGATGGTACCGATACTCATAAAAAGCGTCGGGAACAGTTATTGACGCTGACTCGAGAAATTGTGCTGCATAATATGAAACATAATGCAGAAGTTGAAGCGTGTGATTTACTGATTGAAATTGAAAGACTTGATCTGCTATCTGAATATGTCGAAGAAGTTGATCATGGTCGGGTTTGCTTATATTTGCTAAGGTATGTTGTAATTTATTTCTCTTAAATAGTTCCAATAGCAGTGCTATAAAAAAGTGATATAGTCAGTTTTCTTCATAATGCATCGATAAGAAAAGATCAGTGATGTGAATCTTGAAATCTTTCGGTTCCATTACACACTTAGGAGTTGATCATTTCGAATCTGCGTTTAAGCCTTGATCGATTACATGTTGCATAGTTATGGTTTTTCATGAAAGATTTCTCTCCTACTCCAATCATTAGTTCAACATATTTAAGAATTATTGCATCAATCTTTTTTAATTTATTGCAGTAATACCTATTTTCAGTTGCTCGCCACTAATGCCAGATCCGGATAATGAGATTTTAATCAAAACGGCGATGAATATCTACCGCAAATTCGGCAAGAATTTCGATGCTTTGAGGTGTGCTATTATGTTAAATACTGTCCCAACAATGCGCGAAATAGTCCTTAGCACAAAAGATGTGTAAGTCCTTATTGTTCTTTTTCTTTCTTTGTAAAACTTATCCATACAGTCTGTCAGTTAGTTCAACTTTGGTTTTGAGATGAAATAATTTATGACAAAACTTTTTATCAGACTGAAAATTTCTGCGAAATTTTTTTAATGGAAAAAACGATAAGTTCTTCAAAATGACATTTTTTTCTTAATTATGCAGTTTGAGCAAATCGGTGGTGCTAACCTCAATAGTTGTATCTATTACCACAGCTTGAGACGAAGTTATAATTAATCCAATAAGTATTCGGTATCAATCCCAAGTAAATCTTGTGAGATAAGAATGAGTCAAGAACGGAGGAAAAGCATCTCAAAAGGAATGGTTCCAGACATGTGACATTGCCAGGCATTTTATTTTACCACAATCTCGAATATTTTGAGGAGGTTCAGGAATAAGTTAAACTGAAAACTGTCAACAAATTTGTTCATTTTTCTTTTAGACTGGAACAAAAGCAGATGGCTATCTTGTTGGGCCGGCATCAGATTTTTCTTGATCTAGAAGGTGTTGAAAATGGTGAAAAGTTGATAGAATTAAATTCAAATGCTAATCTGCATACGTACTTTCACTCACTGGCCCGAGAGCTTGACATTATGGAGCCGAAAACCCCGGAAGGAATCTATAAAAGCCATTTAGAACAAAGTCGTGAGTTTTTGTTTTTATTTGCTTTCTTATAATAATGTGTTTTTTAAAGCAAATTTGTTTTTTGTATATTTGTATATTTTTTGTATATGTCGTGAATTTTTGCTTTAATAATGTTCAATTTGTTTTTTGTATAATAATGTTTAAAGCAAATTTTGTTTTTTTTTGTATATTAAAGCTAATTTTGTTTTTTTATATATTAAAGCAAATTTTTTTGTATATTTTTTGTATATTTGTATATTTAAAGCAAATTTTTGTATGTATTTGTTTTTTGTAAATAATGTTTTAAATTTTTTTTTGTATATTTGTATATTTATATATTTTGTATATTTGTATATTTGTATATATTTTTTATACATATCTGTATATTTGTATATATCTAAGTAACTAGTTAATGGTCAGTACTACGGAAGGATAAGTTCTCAGTATAAACTTAGTTCTGATCTGTTTTGTTTTTAATCATTATGTGTGCAGGACCGTTCGCTGGTTCATCCGCATCAGATAGTGTGCGATCAAATTTGGCGGCAGCATTTGTTAACGGATTTGTGAATACTGGCTTTGGAGTCGATAAAATGATGACAGAAGCAGAAGATGCAAGTCGTTGGTTCTATAAAAATAAAGAATATGGTAGGTTTTGTTCTATTTCTTGCACATCTATCCACTGCTCATCTCACGTTTCGACAATGGCATTTTCGGATTTTAGGTTTTTTTCCTTATAGGAATGCTGTCAGCAGCTGCAAGTCAAGGATTAGTTTGGCGATGGGACATCGATACTGGTTTGGCACAATGCGATCGGTTCCTTTATGTTAATGATGATTTTATTAAGGTAGATGTGCTTCGAGTAATTATTATCAATCGGCAATTATTACCAGCTGACATAAGATAAAATAAATTACGAGGATTGTGGATCATTGCAATGCTGCAAAAAAAACTATACATTTGTTTAATTTTTTTTATTAGTCTGTCCATATCAGTTCATTTATTTTTCAGGCGGGTACTCTTATAGCAATAGGAATCATATCCTCAGGCATCCAAGATACTTGTGATCCAGCAGCTGCTCTACTCATGGATCACATAAATAGTGACCGTACAGTTATGCGAATTGGCTCTATTTTTGGCCTAGGTTTAGCATATGCAAATTCGAAGAGGCTCGCAGTGTTGAAAAAAGAAGATGGTGGAGTCGTATTTGAGCTTAAAAAATTGTTGTCAGATGCAAAACCGTCTGCCACATCAGAAGTAATTTTTGGTTTTTTTTTTTTTTATGCTGATAATAAATGACGAAAATCAGCAACGTACTACAGGATAAACCAGGTGAAATAGTTTGGTAAGCAATAAAAATGAGCTTCTGTAGGAGGCTGATATAAGAGTACATTTGTCATGCAGTCAGTTTTGTCATCATAAGGTGATCATGCATGTTCGATGACTTTGCTGGATGGTGATCAGTAAATTAACATTTAGGTAAAAGGATTGGCGGCATTATCCATAGGATTCATTTTGGTCGGTACTTGTGATCATATAACAGCGTGCGAGTTATTTAATTATCTAAATGAAAAAACTGCAGTGGAACTGCAGGACTCTAATTATCGTTTCGTCGCTCTCGGAATTGCTCTAATTTTCCTCGGTATGTGTTTTTCTATGTTCTCGCAATATAGTGATGAAATAAAGTGTAATGCTTTCTCTTTCGTCTTCAGGTGCTCAGCAAAAGAGTGAAGTATTTGTTGAAATGGTGCGAGCATTGCCGGATCCTTTCGGAACAATGTTTTCAACTCTAATTGATGTATGCGCTTATGCCGGGACTGGAAATGTATTGAAAATACAAAAGCTTCTCCATATCTGTTCTGAACATTATGAAACCAAAGAGACCAAGGAAGCGAAAAAAAAGGTTATGCTTGATCGGTATTATTGTATTTCTACCCATTTACAGTTGTGTATCTTCTACTCATTCGTTTTAATCGATATTATTGCAACGCTATATTACTGTTAATAAAAACGAACTTGAGCCAAAGTATACTTGACTCGAACAGTAGTATTACATATTAGTGTAGCGGAAAATTTTTTTTTTCTTAATGATGGCATACTGATAGCGGAGGTGTTGTGAAATGAATTAGTTTCTACGTCGTCGAAATTAAAAAAAGATATGATCCAATGGAATAGGTGCCGAGAACTGTATTAGTTGGAACAAAGATTATTGTATTAGTTAAAATAAAAATTATTTTTTATGAGAATGAAAAAAATTATGAAGACAACATTTGCACTGTTTGTATATGAGATTAGCTTTAGAAAGAAAATAATTTAAAAAAAAATCATGGTGAAATATGACACTCTTTTGTAGTTCTTATGACTAAGAGGCATTTTCTTCGTAAACATTAACATTTGCATTTATTGTTTATTTTTTCATCACGACCATGATTGATTTTGTAATATAATTACTGTTTTGTACTTCAGACAAATAAAGAAGACAAAAGTGATACTAAAAAAGAAGGTGATGCCTCGAGCGAAAAGCCGGATTATTCGACACAACAGGCGGTTGCTGTACTTGGTATTGGTCTTATCGCTATGGGTGAAGAAATTGGAGCACAGATGAGCCTGAGGATGTTCGGACATTTGGTAGATATTTTGAAATATTGTCTGCAAATAATTATATTATGTGATTTTTCTTCGTGCGAATTCCACTGTGTATTGAAATATTTCGTTGCCACTTAATTCATTCGTTGATTCGGGTTTTGGCGCTGTTTTTTGAATGAGATAGTGACGAAATCTTTCAGATTCGTTACGGCGAACCAGTTATCAGACGTGCAGTACCGCTGGCATTGGCTTTAATTAGTACTTCTAATCCGCAACTTTCCATTTTGGAATCACTCTCAAAGTTTTCACATGATGCTGATGTAGAAACAGCTCACAATGCAATCTTTGCGATGGGTCTGGTAGGTGCTGGTACCAACAATGCAAGGCTTGTTTCCATGTTACGACAGCTTGCAAGTTATCATCACAAAGATCAAGTAAGAATATTTTGTCAGTTTCATTGAATTATTCGTTACCATGTACCACTTATTGGTGATTGAATTATGTCAAACGCTGTTGTATACAGTATCAAACAATTTTTGTGCAATTTATGTGCTGCTCTTAATTCGGTGCACCTCCGTTAAATAGAGTAACAAATAAATTTGGATTTATTGGGAGTTCCAAATAGCATAACTTAATGTTTTCTGAAATTGACTGGGCTTGCTCTTGTCCTGGTTATTCTGTTTAATATTTCATGATGATGTAGTCTTCTTTCCCTGTTTATGCTAAAATCCATATAATTTAGGTAAGCTTAATGTTGGTGCGTTTGGCTCAAGGTATGACACATATGGGTAAAGGAACGATGACCCTGAATCCGTTCCATTCTGATCGTCAACTTATGTGTCCTGCAGCAGTTGCTGGACTTCTCACTATTTGTTACGCTTTCTTGGAAGCTAATAGTTGTAAGTTATTCTTTTTGGATTATAGAAAAAGAAGATCAGAGTTTATACTAAGATTTCGAGTCATTCAAACTTTGATCACAATGGGATTGCACAATTTGTATGAGTACACAATCTTAAAATCGACTCAGTATGCCGATTTTGGGGTGATTTCCCAATCTATTGATTGGTTTTCATTGATTTTTGGGTGCTACAGAAATATATTTCCGTTCATTTACAGCTGTATTGAACAATCGACAGCATTATTTGCTGTATTCGTTGACTTTGGCAATGCAACCACGACTGTTGATAACTCTGATTGAAGATGAGATGAATCCGGAGAATTTGAAACAGGTAAATGTGAGCGTTCGAGTGGGACAAGCTGTTGATGTCGTTGCTCAGGCTGGAAAACCAAAAACAATCACTGGTTTTCAGACTCACACAACACCAGTTTTGATGGCTTACGGTGAAAGAGTTGAACTTGCTAATGAAGAATGTTAGTTTGATTTTTTAGATTTCCTTCAAATCATTTGACTAGCAGATATTAAGCAGTATATAGAAAAATATATAAAGCATTTTACTATTACACGCACAGAAATTTTATCTGTCTAATTTTTCTGAATGATAAACCTTCTGTAGGGGGACTCATGTTTTTCATCCAGGTTACGCCGTATTACAAACCCGTGTTGATCACTAAATTTTTTAACTTTATATTAAGGATAATTCCTCTTTATTAGCCTTTTCGGAAGAATCACCGAAGTTTCAAAGTCTTTCCGCATTCCGGAATCATAAGATTTTCAAAAACCATTTTACACACTGATGAACTTTAATTTTGAAATATTTGCGAATAATTCCAAATTTTATCAATTTAAATATAATTTCGGAAATCTCTCATTTTGTATTTTTTCACAAACTGTTTTCTTTTAAATGATAAATCGAAGTTTAACATTCCAGAAATACACTTTCGTCAAGCTTCGTTTAAAAGTTTGATGCTACTTAATATTTTTATTTTCAGATATCTCATTGACGCCATATCTGGAGGGTTTGGTAATTCTCAAAAAGAATCCTATTTATGAAGCTTCTATCGCAGAAATAAAGAAGTGATATATTTGCAGTTTTGCGAATTTTTTACCATATATTGTTTTAAGAATTTTTTAAGTAAAATGTGAGTAAAAGAAAATTGTTCTAACGTTCCGAAATCAGTTGATTAACATAGAGATAGGAAGGATTAAGGACTTCTTCCAGTACTGAACAGCGTCTTTCACGAAGGAATTAAAATTGTCATCTGATGAATGAAGAAATTTTTTAATAAATCCAATCTTGTTTTGTTGAATTTTGCGAATGTACTTATCTCTCTTACTGACTTTGTGATATAAATTTCAGTGATAAAAAAAAGTTTAAGAGCTTGCCTCTTTTTGGCCGTGTTTGATTTCAATAAATAATGCCTTGACCAGAAAGTTATTGATCCTGTCATTGGAAATTTAATTGGATCTTGGTAGATATTGTATAGCATAAGTATTATTCATAGTAAAAAATAATCTTATACAAGTAGTGAAGGGTTAGAATTTTGTATAACTCTTTGTGGTACTGCTGCTTACCAATGATGCGAGGGTTTCGCAATTGAATACCGGATTTATCTTTCACTTCATTACTTTTCGCTTTGATAAATTGAAGTTTCAGTTTATTTGTTTAAAAAAGATTAAATGACGGAATCAAGTCCAGATGAAGTGGTTCAAGGTAGTGCTGCTATGCTGTTGAGTAATGGAATTATGGGGATTGTCCAACCGGCAGTAGAACGTCTCGACAATCAGGTTCATCAGGCGCGTGCTAGTCAATACACCTTGAATATGCATATCCGAGAACTGGCGCAATGTAAGTTACTGGTTTCTGATCATCTTCAGAAATGAATTGATGTAAAGCTAATAACCTTTCCCCGTTGAAGATATTTTAATAACTGTAAACTAGCTGAGTATTACTACCTTAATAAGGAGTGAGCAAAAGTGTGCAGAACGAGGAATTATGATCAAGAAAATTGCGCAATGCAATGTAGATATAAATAATTGCCAACAACTTCTTATTCCAGAAGCATTATAGAGGTGACGATTTAAAAGAGAAGATCAGTGAAACAAACTTTCATAGTTGTTTACAGATTTGAAAGAAATTTCGGATGAGCAACAAGCACCATATGATTTAGACTTCTATGTGCGAAAGTTGGATGATTCCAAAAAACGAGTTACAGTTGTTGGGAATGTTTTGCAAAATGTACATGATCGATTGAGCCGCTTGCAGCGTAATATCGCTCGTCAAGTCTACCAACAAAAACAACGTATCATACAGCCAGTGCCATCACCACCAATTCGTTGATTCAATTTTTCTTGGTGTTATTCAAATAACTATTTAGTTTATGGAGTGTGCTTGATTCATTAATGAGTTAAATAGGAAGAAACGATGTTTCTGGTATCTTTTATCTTCTAAGAAAAGCGATTCAGAGGATGACTGCTTGATCTGAGTACTGCATTCCGATTAGAGAGTAGTTCATGGAGCAGCAAGGAACAAGAAAATCGATCATACTGAAGTGCAGTGAGGAAAGACAAGGAAAATATTTTGGTATAAAATGACGGATCATGTTGAGCTTACACTCTTCACAATAGATTAAGAAGCACCAAGTGGTACCGATTGTTGTTTTACAAAATTCATTGTAGTACAATGCGTCGTCTCACTGTTTCATACCGATGTGTTCAACCTAAGAAATGAGATATACATACGATCCATCCCACTTCTTTTTCCTTGTCACATAGATATGGGATGGATGATATTATTAGCAGGTCTCATGTACTACATGATCATAGTTTGATTTTGTTTATACAATCTTTATATTGTAATCAAATTGTGCAAAGTAATAAAAAACAATCGAAAATGTTTTCAAGCATTAACAACGATTGTTCTTGCAGCAATATCGTAGCCAGCACGATTATAAGTAAATGCATAAGCTGCTGCACTGAGCGGAAAAAGTAAATTGATAAGCATGTTCTTCGTTAGTGATCGTAGTAAAGAACTGGAATATTTGTTGTTAGGAGATTTACGGAGCAAATCATTAATGGGCAAACTGGTAAGAATTCCTCAATGTAGTGCGAGCGTGCTGTGAGATATATGTCTTATATATGAATAAGTATCTTAATGCCGAAAGATTTTTAAAGCGGAAGTGTTCCATTATGTCATAGAATATTAAATTAAACCATTATTACATTAACAAGGAAATTCACCAGTACACAGAAAAAGAACTAACTTTTTGAACGGAACACCGAGCGTCCGGACGATATTCACTTCTTCACTACCCGTTATCGGTATCACTTGATAACAAGTAATCACTTGAATATTTAACGCAACCTTCCCCGGTGTTTGTCCAGCAGGTACTGATCCAAAACCATATGATACAAATAAGGCCTGCAACAAGCAAAAATTTGTGATTGTGATAATCTACAGCAAAAATGAAATGAAAAGATATGCTTCAAATTAATTAATAATTGGTTTAATGTCTATGACAATCTACAGCATTACAGTGCGACCTTTTTATGTCCCAGTGAAAGTAAACGTATCTGGGAAAGGAAATATGAAAAATCTAAATTCGAATAATTATAGCTGGTAACAGCTAAGTTCGTTTGTGCTTTAAATTTTCCTTCCTCCTAAATATTTCTATAACATTAATGAAAGAAAAATGAAACTGAAATGCACTACCTCCACAATACTAACGACGACTTTTGCGAGCATTTCAATAGGAAACAGTTCTTGGGTTATGTCGATCAAGGTATGCAAGTCAGCGTCATCACCCAATAATCGGTCGTATTTATCGAGATCCCTAGAAATATCGCGTATTGAAGCAATCTCAGCAACGTCAAGGAGCTCTTTAGTACTTATTTTATCTACTAATGCTTTTGTATCTTATCATCACCGTGTAATTTTGCTATTGTAATAATTTTGAGTAATATTTTTTTGTCAAATAGTGTTACTGCTTTTTAAAGATGAAAAGTAAGAGAAAGAAATGCCATAGGCAAAATAATCTATCATATATTTATCACTATGAAGAAAGTGAATAGGAATGACACTTACACAATACCAATTTCCACCAAGAAATAGACAATAAATAATTTTGCGACAAATGCAAAAATAGAATCGATAACTTCCGCAAGGATACGTCGTGTAAAGGACGGAATCGAGCGACGCTGGATGAATTGATTTGAATTTGATAGATTAGCGGTCGATGAAGGAGCATTTGGTGGTGGTATCGTGACATCGAATGGCATCGGAGGTACCATGCTTTCCGGACGGTTACATGATGCCAGATATGCTAATGAATGCATGGTTGCCATTTGGTGACAAAATGCCCAGCAGTGAGTCGTGAATAACCATTTACGTAACTCAACCGCATATGCCGCAGCACTACCATAATCAACGATCGGAGGCACCATCACGACAGCCGCGGGTGACGACGATTCCAATTGACCTTCTCGATTCTCCAACTTTTCACGCTTCCGCACATCCGACATTCTGCAAAAATCGACCAAAAATTTTTGTTTGTCACAAATTTTTGGAAAACAAATAACTGATAGTATCCAAGTAATAAATGGCAATTTAGGATGAACTTGCCAGCATTAAATAGGATACAAATGCGTTCTATACATAATCTGCGTGACTAGAAAAATGAGTTGAATTCATTATGTGGAGCACGTGAGATGTAAGATAATACGCTGATAAAGTGAGGTGAGCAAAACGAGTAATGCCAAATATGTCATGAAATAATCAGATCAGCAGATACCTAACAACTCTGCAAGTATGAGAGCAGCAAGTCACTGCATCCAACTTACGATCCCCATCCCGAAACAGCCACCCGGCCTTCATCTTCCGATTAGAATAGGGCCAAGTCTCGCACCCAACCAGCAGATCAGAATGGAGTTGTTGAGACGAGCTCCGTCGTATCAGTACTCAGTGGGACCGCGTGAACGCGTGATGCTCTGAACACATGTTCATTTGTTAGAAAGGTTCCTTGTGAATTCCAGGTTTTTCGGTTCTCGAGATCTTTGAATAGTAGCTTATTTTCCCCGAACTTATGTTTTGTCTACTCTTTTCAGATTTTTTTTTCTGAAAATTTCTGATTCATAGGAAGAATTAGTATTGTGCTTGAAGTTATTGTGTAACAGTTATATCCAATACGCGTAGTACATGCATCTTATTATTCATAACATTACATTATAATCTTAAATCATATACTTTATAATGTTCAGTTTGTGAACGTATTAAATCAGTTTCCAACAATACCTTGACGCATACTTTGTAATTAATCATCTTGACATGTAATAATGACGCCTGAATTATAAAAACATAGCCGAAAACATAACTAATAAAAACATGTCGGATGCGTTGAACTTGTATTACTTGAATATTTTACACATTAAAGGAGGAAAGAAGGAACAGTGATGTACGCCATTAAGTGTTTCATTCATTTTCGGATCTCTCATTCCAGGTCATATGAATTCTAGTGAAATTATTGCTTTGAATGATTGCAAAAGTAAGGTACAAATGGTACATGTGAATAACGAAGTTGGCAAGGTTTTTTCTTTTTGCTCTTTTAGGTTGTTTCATATTCGGTACGTTGCAGCGCAATGTCGCTTGAAATTGTATGACGGGGGGAAGGATATGACAATTATGTGAAGCCAAGGAAAGCTTAAAAGATTTTGCTAGTTTTGGCCAGTATTATGAGAACTTTCTACACATTGATTGCCTCAATCACAAAGAGAAGTTCATTTCAGAATGACCTGCTGAAGGCAGTTATTGCAGAAATTGTAACCAATATCGTTGATTTGATATGTAGGGGATGTATGTCGTTCGATTACCCTTTTGATCGTTCCAATATTGTCGATCCAACAAGTTTTAGGTTTGCTAAAGCATTCAAAATTTTGATTAATGTAATAGTTTTTTTGTTTTCCCGGCCATAGCAGAATTTTCTTCCAAGTATTATACTGTTTTAGAATCGATCATTCCGCAAGAAACAATGATAAATTTTCGGAAAGCGCATTTGCTGTTCATTCGAGCAGTGATAGTTCGGATGATGAATTCGATAGGTTTGTTTCCTTTTTTACTTAATACTGAACCACATTGATTTGGAAACATATTTGATATTGTCCGTGAATTAAAAAAATTAGCTTTGATGAATTTGTTTTGTGGAGGAATTTTGTTTAATTAGGTAGAGTAATTTTATGCATTTTAAATAAGTTTTGGTGAGGATTTGTTTTAGCGAACTCTCTGTGATGAATTCATTTTTCAGTAGCGGTTTCAAATGGCTTTTAATACTTGATTGACAAATATAGATTTTTTTTATTTTGTTCATTAGTACTGAATACCAGATAAGTTTAAATCTTTAACTGTAAGTTTAAGTTTCGAACAACATTTGGTCAAACAGGTTTGAATAATATAGACTTGATGTCTCACAATCAATTTTAGGTCTTTTCTTTTTAGAATTTTGAAAAGTATTCGACGACAAATATCACTGCAAAGAGATGAGGAAGATGATGATATAGAAGTTGCAGTTTCAGCGAAAACAAATGCAAAACCTGTTGAGCATGAGTATGATATTATGCCTGCTATCGAGGAGCTCAGGATTCATGTGGAGGAAGATATTCTACTGGAACAGTTTGGAAGAATTGTGAATATCGTCGACAGATTAAGTAAAAATTTCAGGATATAGTATAATTTCTCATTATCGTTATTCTATACTCATTATCGTGAACTTTATCTGTAATTAGTGATTATATTCTCAAATACATCATTACAAAATAAACTGAGAATGAGCCTTTTATTGTTAGACACTTATCATCTTAGTAATATGGGAGCATTTGTGATTTTCAAAGTGTTCTTTTATATTATTTGTGGAATCAACTACGTAGATATCACGATCGTAGTAATTCATAAGCATTGTGTAGTGTAATATAATGCAACTTCTCTCCTATTTCAGTAGTGATTGAAGCTAATTCAAATATTGCACTTGATTTTGATACTGTAATTTTCGATGCTGAGCGCAACGCTGTGGGACGGGTTTGTACTTTTCTTTCTTCATATCAAAACAAATAAGGGCAAAAACAGATAGTGAAGGACTTTTGGTAGAACTCCTTAACAAACTGTTAAAATTTTGTTTTCAGCGAAATTATTTTCACATTCTTTTATCATTATGAGACTTAGATATAAGATGTTTTAGATTACTGTGATGTATACCTTATCAGTATTATCTTGGTATGATCTTTACTCGCTTTCGTCTTCAAGTTGCGGAGTAAATCGAACTTTCTTTCTCCATTATTGCGGTTTTATTTAGGAAATTCTTAAATGGATGATGGTTGATTATTGCATTGTTTTAGATATTTGACATTTTCGGGCCGGTTGCTAAACCAATGTATGCAATTCTTTTTAACGATATTAAGGAAGCAAATGAGAGGAGAGTGGGTAGTGCAATGTACTATGCCCCAGCTGCTTCCCAGTTCACTCATGCAATATTCACGGAGAAGTTGAGACAGCAAGTTTTTCATTATTTGAATGAACACGGTTAAATTTGATAAGATTGAAAGTATTAAAGTGAAAACCAAAGATGTTTTGATGGTAGTAATGGTGACTGTCAAAGTAAAGAAATATTTCATAGAGTGTGACTTGTAGCAGTGACAGTTTTTGAGATAGTACTGCGTAACATCGCAAGTGAACATGCAATAATAAGTATTTGGTCAGTCACTTATTACCATTTTTTTCTTTATTAGTTTGTTTGCATGAGGATTCTGAATCATAACACAGTAAGTAGTGGTTGACTTAAGTGGAGGGGAAGGTAACTGTTAGTAGACAAAATTATTTTTCAGAGAGAAGGCAACTGATGGCTGTTGGGATGGTGAAGGTGAATGTCCTGATGACATGCTAGCATTTAGTGATGATGAAACTGAACAACGGTATAAAGCGAAGCATCGATCTCTGAAGGTCTATAGAGGTGGATAGATTTGCATGTTAGACATTATTTACTTAGTGACTCTTATGAGAATGATACCTTTTTCTATTAATGGCTTTTAAGTTTTTAATTCAACTTGTGGTGTCGTTCGATATACATTTTAAATTTGCAGCAAAATGTTATGCTTACGCTTCAAATCAGCACTTTACTTCACAGTATATATTTAGGTCAGCATATGTTTGATAGCCCTAAAAACAAGAAAGCACGATATTCGTCAAAGCGTGGTCGGTCAAAATGTAGAAATAGGAGACATAACATAACGCGGCAGTTTCGAAATGGTTTCGAACAATATGGTGGTAATGCAGCAGGAATCAATTTCGAACAGTAAGTTGCGTGACACTTTCATTAGGAATTTTTATTTTTGATTATTCCTAAATCTTTCTAGTAAAAAGTAGTTACGTACGAATGAATTGTCGGCAGTTACATGAATACAGATTAAATGATTGGGAGTTGGCTAATAGTATTTCTCTTTGAAATTTTATTACGAAGTTATGCATAACTTTTTTTGTTTATTAAATTAGTGCCTAATTATTTTTATAGCAGGAATTCGATGCAACAGTCATCTCTTTGGTCAGCAGCGGTGAATAAAAATGGATTTCGGCGGCTTCAATCAGACCTCCGTTTGACGTCTTTGGGGATTCCAGAATGCCCAAATTATTCATTCTTTGAAAGAAACATGGATTCAAGGCAACAGTTATCTTTCCATTCTCTTTTAAAAGATGAAGAAATGTTACATGGAGTGTTTCCTCGGACAAATGAAATCCTATTACAAAATATGAACAATTTATCTGCTCAACATACTACTTTAAATTCATCTTTAAATAATCTTTAAATAATAACTATTTGCATATTTTTTAAATCCAAGAATGTTATAGCGGTGAAATTCTAGTCCTGATTATTTGTTTTTTTGGGTTGTCCCGTTATTCCGGAAATGCAAAATGTCGATGTGGGCCACAAATTTTGAAATTTATTTCGAATCAAACATTTTACATTCGGATGTCTACACGTTTTAAAATCTGCTGGAAGTTTTTTTTTCATTCACTTATGAGGATTCTTCATTGTTACTGTTTGTTTATTAGAGAAAGCAGGTATTTGATTTTAAAATTTGTATGAAGTTTTCGAAATTATTGACGTATATAAATTTGTTAGTTGCCTTTCAGACAATGCTTAACGCTTAATATATTGAGTGATTCTGCAGGTTATAACATTTTGGGATAAACTGATATGTCTTCATTCTTTTTTTTCGAAGTTTATCGTGAGTTTTATCCAGTACGATGTAAATTGTGAATAAAATTTTGTTGCTGTGTTTTTATACACAATCTTTTCTGTGTAAATTTCAGAAGTATGTACATTTTAACAAAATTCGTGGTCATAATTAATGATAAATAATGATAGCTCCGACAAAGTTACTGTTACGATTAGACAACTTCAACTGGGTCTTTTCAGCAGTGTTACGATTCTCGTAAGATTTGGTGGCGAATGCTTGCGGAGATCGCAGGTGGAGAAAATCACTTTTGTTAGACTCGTTGTTATCCTTGCTGATGGATATGTCCTGATGAAAGGAAAATGCTTAACAGTCTATTTATTGTGAATACTTCTGGGTTTGTCAATACGTTACACTTCAATTCATATAGGTCACTTTAACCCTTTCTTGTTTGCAAAATTTATTTCTGCTAAGGGTTGGATGACTTCCTCTTCTTTTTATTAACTTTCAGATGAATTTAAATTTTTTGAATTATGTCGAATAATTTCCAGTACGCTAAATATGTAGTTTGGAGGTTATGTGAGTGGAAAAACAATTTCACAAATTCGAATAATTAGGCTAGATAAATATACTTACGGCCCCATTTAGGCAATACTTTTAGTCTCGATAAAGACAAAACTTGAATTTATATAGATTGAAAATGCCATTGCATATGAACACCTGGAGGTTGAAGTAATCTGACGCATGGGACTTATTCCAAGGAAATACGAGAACTTATATATTTCTGAAAGCTGTGTAATGGCTGGATAAGAGAAAAGTGAGCTTAACAACGACTGGCGTGCCGTTCTGATTAGAAGCGAAATGAAGATAAAAATTAAAAGGATTTGATTTGATGATGGTGTGATTGTTTGGAATCGTAATAGCACTTCTCAATGTAAGCGAGTTGGTAGGAACGGGGTCATCTAGCGCATGCCTCTAATTGAAAAGTGAAGTATGCTTATTAATTAATTGTTGGGATGGAGATGACGCAGTGGAGAAGTGAAGAGAAATAAAGATTTTTAGCAACTTTACATTATTTTTTAGAAAGATTGTTTACGAAAAACTGTTAATCTGAAGCAATCATGGCCAGAGATAAATGCAGACCGAGCAAAAATAGTAGTCGATGTAATGGTAAGGATATGATGAACTTTGAAAGGGATTCGGCTGCCTTGTTAACAACGGTCAGTGCCGTGGCAGTAAATATGGCTCCGAGCAATACTGCTTGAGTATGATGATGGAGAGCGACTGAAATATCGATATCAGAGAGTGGTCGACAAATCTTACGATTTAGAAACTGCGATTAAAAATGGAATGTTAGGTGTGGCGGAATTTCAGAGAGCTTGAAAGCTCATGAACAAGTTTGAAGCTGGCCAAGGAGACTTTTATTTATCACATGACATTGGATTGAATTGGCAAATGCAGTTCAATATACCTTGGGATCGCCGATAGACGGGATGTCTCAGAGAGTTCCAGGAAACCAGTTTGTGAATGCAAGTAGCAGCAATAGTTTAAAGTTTAACTCGATCATTATGGACGGGTGAATGAGTGGTGAGATGGTAAGATGTTGCTATTATCAAATGGCTCCAAGGGATTCAGAACACTCGGTTAGATTCAAGGATAAGCTTACAATCAGTTGTTTGTCTATTGCAGAGATCAAACACTAATGGTGAAAATCGAGTAAGTCATTATGCCTCCTTCCATCTCCTCTTC
>UPTC01000644.1:0-30751 GCA_900537255.1 Acanthocheilonema viteae | reverse complement strand
AAATCATCAGAGATTGGAAAGAATATGAATCATGGGAAATCATCAGATTCAGCTGGTAATAACTCCGTTTCTCCTCCTGATATATTACTATCGAGAAATCCTTCTGTAAAAAAGATTGCAAATTTAACAAATGGCAACAACAAGCGGCAGCAAAATTTGATTGGACAACATGATTTTAGCTGCATGACATTGACTCAGTCTGGAAATGACAATTCAGTGATAGTACAATCAGGTCGGTTTAATCTGTTCTTGATATTCTACAACTTCTAAGATCTCAAATTACTACGTATTAGTGCATAGACTGCAAAATTTCATGTTCACATCATCAAGAAAAATCTGATACAGGTATAGTTAAGTTCAAATGTTTCCTCTTTCCTGATCAAATTCATTTCATTCTTGCAATCTTTGTATGTACATATTTCATGATACATTTATTTTGCAGATGCATGCCAACATCGGCAGCGCGAATTGCAGTATCGTAGTGTGACCGGTACAGAGCTCATCAACATGTCCAATTCGGAACCAAGTTCTTACATTATGCGTTGCCAAATTACAACTAGAATTGATAGCGAACAACGCATCGCTCCAAGCACTTCTCAGACATTTAAAATTTTGTCAATTTCAAAAAAAACCTTGGAAAATGGCGATGAAGACGATTTAGATCTCACAACTTCTGTCATTTCGAATTGTCGACAGTTACATTCCCAGCCGACAGTACTTTTGTCCCAGCCAGCAACAGCTGGTGACACTGTCAAGAAAGTTCACTAATAAAAGATCATTTTGTAGGGAGATTTCCTGAAATCATGAACGATTCAGGGTCATTTCCGAATTTCACTTCGAACCCCAAATCATGAAATTTTTTTTGTCAGAATTTCTTTTGCATGCCATTTGATGAAGACTGCGGCCGTGTTTTTCGATTTTGGTAGCAAACATGAGAAACTAAAATTTTTTATGATTCTAAATGAACTAAATAAATAATTCACTAACTACATTTTTTAACTAATTATCGCTGTCTATTCAAGTTTCTGTTTTAAATTATTATGTCAGGTGCTAAATATTTGAAATTTAATATTATTGCTCATATTTGGTTGTTCCTTGTCCATCTTAGTTTTAGCTTATCATATTATCTTACATTTTAACAGCTATCTTATATATTCAGTGAAACAGCATCATATTTATTTATTCATCAATTACAATAAGATATAATCTTCTAGTCAATGGGTCATCATCATCATCATCATTTGTTCAGTTCATATCACAATGAGTAATCCGTTGATGAAATTCTTTCATAAAATTAATCTTTTTTTAAGTCATTTATTTTGTAATTTTTTTTTATTTCATAATTGTTTAATTTGGGTGACTCTCGTTTATTTGTCATATTTGTCTGTATCATCATCATATTCGGGTATACTTTTAATTTCCATTTCTGCTTTGATGATTCCAAGCATTGTGTATTGTTTATTCTTACACTTATTTCTCTGTCTTTCGGTGATCAAACATTCCATGAAATTCTGCTTATTCTCTTTTCAAATTCCCAATTCATTCAAGGAAACAGAAGTGAAGCTTTGAAAATTTCGAAAAAAAAGCTATCACACGTTGTATTGCTTACTTCCTATCAGTCCATTCTATTTATTTCCTTCATTTGCTCTTTTTACAGACACGCATACACACACACACACACATACACACACACGCGTACACACATACCCATTCCTTTATTTTCTACATTGTTATGCCATCAAATTTCTTGTCAAAATTTTGATGTATTTCTTTTTTGATGGAACAGTAATAAATATGTTTAACTTTTTAAAATATTATCACATATATCACCACATATCAGTATATTTAACATACAACCATGAAAAAAGCATATTTAACTTTGATTTTGCATATATTTTAATATGGCATGATATCTATAAATCTGTAAAATGTCTGAAATGGAGACATAAATCGATATCTCTCTTTACTTCGATCACAGCAGGTAATGATAAAAGTCACCAAGTTGCAGTTTTTTGATTCAATATATTTCTATGCTATTACTAATAAAAAACCGGAAATAGGACTGGAATGTAATTACAGTCAGAAATCAGTTATACTTATCGCTCCGAAAGACATTCTTTAACTTTTGTAGTCTGAAATATATACAAATGTTGTGCCATAAAATTCTGATCTGCTGACTATATGTTTTGGTTAAGTTAGATTTTTGCCAATGAATTTTACGTATTTTATTTGGGGCACAAATTTAAATTTTTTTTTGTCACTTTGAGGCGTAAAGCAAAATCATTTATTTCTATGTTAACTGTCTAGTTAATTCCGCTACCTAAAATGAATCACTTACTCATACCACCTATCTTTCTCGCTTTGCTTCTCTTTAAGTATGGTAGCAATGAAACTACCATACTTACATGTGAACTGTAAGGTGACAAAAAGCCCTTACAAACCATTTGTTTTACACTAATTGCAGAGGTCAAAGTTTAATTTGTAGGTTTTCTTTTTGTTTGGATCATGAAAAATGGGAAGATGTTAGAAAAGAGAGTGCTGACAAATATTGCATTTTACCTTGCTGAAGCCTTCTAAAGTCACTGATTAATCCCAACTATTCATTTCTCACGTCCAATCTTTCCGGAATTAAACTGTACTATGCATGGAAATTCATAGGCATGTCAAGAAATGATCTACTCAAATTGTATTTATTTGAACAGATGTCTTTTAAACCGAAAAGACCATAGTTCATAGAGGTATGCATCAATTCAGCACTTTTTTTTAATTTTATCGAATACTTTTTCAAAATCTTCTATTTGAGTATATAACGCCTTACTAATCAATTTCTGTATTTCAATATAGTCTACCAATATTTCGGTATCAGATTAAGGTTTATGATTGAATCTACATTCAGTGCTAATAGTCAAAAATGAAGTCAAATCTCCTCTGAAATTCAATGTACAACTTTTGGTGTTATGGAATAAATTATCTTTTCCGGGAGATATTGCAGGACAGAAACAATTAACTTCAGCTAAAAATGAGCGATGTCATAAGCGCAGTCAAGAATATCTCATCAGTTTTACTTAACCTGCAAATGAACAATGAAGTAAGGTTGTCGTCCTTTGACCCTCTGACCAGGAGGCATAGTCATTTATTGCACATTTAGAAAAGATCGCAAGAGATCAGTATGTCACATAAAATTCCTATGTTACATCATATCCGAAAATCGGCAATATGTTGTTAAATATCGTCTTTAAATGAGGCAAAACTTCCTGTAGTTACTAAAAAATTTGATTTGAGATAGAAACAATTGACATGATGACTCATTTTCATCTTTGGTACAACAAGAAAACTGAACTGAATTGAACTATGAACAATCAATAAAAATGAACTTCTCTAATTCGCAGTATTGTTTTTTTTGAAATTTTCAAAATTTTCGCCTGTTATTAAAAATAAAAAATCAATCATTGGAACAAAGTAAAATTACGAAAAATGGTAGGCTAATATGACAAATTCAAAAGACAATAAATACAAATATTAAAAAAATTCGAAGAGCAATAAATACAAATGCAAAAAAAACCAATTTGAGTGTATCGGAATTGATTAGCTGATAGCAGAGAAAATCAACTGAACATATTCCACTAATAAACAATGAAGAAAACACTGATCACTTTGAACAACTATATCAAAGGAAAAAAATCAGATTGAAAATCGAAAAGTTGAATCAATTTCAAATCCTAAAAAAATCAAAATTAGGAATGAAAAGTTTAAAAAAAATTGCGAATTCGTAATGATCTTTTTCATTCTCTCGAAGATATATCATACTTACCGATAATTACGTGTCTAAATATTAATAATGTTTAAATATTTAAAAACTCTTAGTAAAAAATGAAATATTCAAGAGTTTCTTCACCTCTACGCTTCATAAATCACCATAAATATTCGGATTTACTACGTGATACTCTCGATAACAATTTTTGATACGATCAAAGACTTGCAGACAGTCGATGTATTGCAATGTATTGCGTGGATTACCGAGATGTGTCGTGCAAAATGCCATGCAATGACCATTTTTGTACGTACTGATACCATTTCTTATGCAACAAGCCGAATGATCAGCCTGCAATAGTTGGTAGATAATAATAAAGGTGATAAAAAAAAGCAACTATTTATAGTTTACTCATTTTAAATTATTATTAAAATGAAAGAAATTATTAACACTATATTAATAACCTCATGCATGAACTTTATGTTGACCTGTCATACATTGTTTGTCCATTTATAGCAACGAGTGCCCGAATGTGTCCGAAATATCATTTTGATTCCACAAAAAAAATGATTATTTCAGAAACTTTTGACTTAAATAAAACGACATACCCCAGAAGTGGCACAATTAAAAGCCGTTTCGAGCTCATAACCGGGACATTGACTTGTTATCACTGCGGTCACAAGCTAAACAAAGTTTAATATGACAAATTTTGAATCATTGACAACTAACTGCTTATTAGAATTAACTCATTTGTAGCATCATATATTGCTTTTTTTGTAGTTTGGAATAGCTGTAGAAAACAAATGTGCAAGTCTAATGGATTATGTCGATGCATTCAGCTTCCTATATTATCCATCCTTTTTTTAATTTCATTGAGTTAAAAATTTTATAGATTCCTTAATCAACACTCTAATCCAGGAAATTAAATTATTGTAAAATTTGAAATAAAGGATGAAAAGGTTAATTAAAACAAAGATGCTCACCGATCGGTCAGTGAATGTGTCATAATTGCATAAAATTTGGCAAGATGGTGAAAGATTTTGTTTTTTACAGCACAGAGCAAGTTTTTGGTTTGGTGATAAGGAGGATTTCTTCGGTAATGCTAATCTTTCTTGGAAATCAACACCTTCAATAATTTTATCCAATTTTTAGTTTTGCAAAGCAAATTTTCCAGAAAGATACTGCAATAATTCCCATCTATTTGTTTTTATCAAAGTAAAATTTGTTGAAAAGTTGAAAAAATTACTTCGAACAGGTTTTAGCGTAGTTGCGATGAGTAACTGTGGCTGTGGAGCAAAAAGATTTGGGAAAATCGATTTCCAGAACTGTAATTTCCATAAAATTGAACTTAGAAAATTACGATTTAACAATTCAGTTCATTAGATTTCTGCTGCGATTTTATTTAATTGGAGAAAATGAATGGATAAAAGGGGAAGGGAAAGAGAAAGTTTGAATATATGATATGTTAATGAAATTTTTGGATATATTTGATAATTAAATTAATAAAATCGAAAAATTTTGTGTTTTCAATTTCGATATTTCCACAAAAAACATTGTTGAATCTTTAAAAAACAATAGAGAGAAAGAAAACCGGATTATTAAGTAATCCAAACGGGTCCCAAGGATTGTAGTAAAGTGACGGCTGTACTGTATCGTATTTTTGTGTTCGAGATGGAGAAAAAGAAGGAGTATAAAATTGCTTCTTATAGTGATAAATATTGTGCTGCCGTTGCTGCTGATAAGATAATTGGCTGTAATATATTTGCTTAATAAGTTGCAGTGAGATAATAGTCACTTTAGTGATATACAAAAATTTTTCTTTGTTTGATTAAAAAAGGAAACTATGAATGACTCAACCTAGGAAATTCAGCAACATGCGTTGAATTTAAGCTGTTGACACTTGGAGTCAAAGCAATCGCTTTTTCATTTGAATTACCCTAAAAATTGTAAAAATGAAATTCGACGGTAAACAGAATTTTTTAGGAAATTTGTAGGGATCAATTTACATATGAATTTAAAACATAAATAATTTACTCGTGCAGTAAACAATAAAAATCAGAAATGTTATATACATTAAATTCAAAAGAAAGACGTGGTTTGTATTCAACTCGTATATAAATTCAAAATGAAAAAGACGTGACACCGACTCTTGTCCTGAATTCCAATGGTTTGTATTCAACTCGCATCCTTGGCAACTGCATTATACGTCTCCAAGGTATACTAATTCCATTAATTTTACCAACATTATGTCTACTACCATCCTTACCTATAAAACATAAAAATAATGATGTGATTGAAATTACAGTGACGTGTTAAATTTAACAGCCAACAAAATATATTAAATGATATGTGATGATGAATTACTGTGTAATATTGCAAAATTGAACTGAGAAAATTAAATGGTACCATAAAAAGGAGCAACAGTAGCTGTTGATGAAATATATAGATGAGGTGCTGCTCGCACCGAATTATTGTGGTATTTACTGCAAGAAAAATTTGATGTATTTGATCTCTTCTTCGACTGATTACTTTTATCACTTAAATTTCTAATGTCAAATCAAACTAATTAATTTGTTTTATGGAGAATTAAAAACACTGACTGAACTAAAATGAATAACTAAACAATTCGCATTATGAATTTTTTTTTGGACATACTATCCGGTTGTGCTGTTACTAAATTCTCTTTTTCTACCGATTAGTTTTATCACATAATCCAAATTATCAATAAATTTCTTCAGCATAAAATTTGGAATAAAACAAACCGGTTTTGCAGAACTTTTGTATTGTGAAAACGAGGATTAGCGGTTGATTTGAAACCTCCAGATAGCCCATAGGACTTCTTCATAAACGATGATGATTTGGCCCTTGGTGCTACTTAATTTTTATCAAAGGACAGAATCAGAAATATCATTGGATTAAAGTCAGTCCGATTCATTTTACATTTTATTGAAATAGCAAAACTCGACGATGTTAAGAGAAACTTTGCAATATTGGCATTCCGAAGAGGCATTATTAACAAAAGGACGACCAGGACGAGATTCGAACTCACGCGGGGAAACCCCAATGGATTAGCAGTCCATCGCCTTAACCACTCGGCCACCTGATCAACAACTCACCTTCCAATTTCATTTACCATAAATTGTCGCCATCTTATCCTATCATTTTCATTATCTCTGGGATGATGTTGCAATTTTCTGATTCCATTTCGGACTCGGACAGTGTTATCGATCTACAATTGTTTGTTTACCACATACAACAAAACTTATCAGAGAGGTCAATGATTAGCATTAGTTACTATTATTCTTATAACTGAAACAAATAACAAGAGAATCAAATTAATTACAGTATCACTCAGCACTGCGAGACCAAACTCATCCTACGATCTGCCTGCTTATGATCATTGCAATAGGATCTCAGTCCTCATATGGTGGATTTTTCATGTCACAATAAAATGACTTAACTTCTTGCAATTTCAGAAGGATTGAATCATTCCCCTAATTTTCTGCCGATCAAACTTCTGCCAATCTAAAAAGCTTGCGTGGGAATTCTGTGGCATTCAAAAATATCCTAGTATGCTTTAATTTGTGCCAAATGAAACAGTTGCTCAAATTAAATTTTTTAAGATATTATTTCAACAATTGTTTGTATACTTACCGCTGGCTCAGCACATGACACGAAGCAATAACTCATCCATAAAAGTAGCATTATAACTAACTGCATAATGTCAGGAATGCAATGATATGAAGGAAGGATTGCGCAAAAACGAAACGATATTAGCTTATCGTATCAACCATCTGCAAATCATTATCTTCAATAAATAAAAATCCCACAAATGACCGCTACAACAAATGAAATGGGAACGGTGAAATCAGAATTTTCTCTCAGAACCAAATATTTTAACTTCATTTAAATTTATTTCATGTTCCTTTGTTTTTTCCATATTTATATAAATCAAATAGGAATATATCAGTGATGAAGAAGCAATGTGGTTGAAGATAATACAACAGCGGTAATTTGATTAATCTTTGCGAAGTTTTTGAAAATATCAATGAACTCGCAGAACACTTTCTGTTACAATAATGCATTTCCACTAATAGTATCATTGAGGTGATTTAAAAGATTTTGGATAAACACATTGGGATTTTCGAACTCGCGGAAAAGAAAAAGGATGCGTATGTCCGTCCACATGATATTGTGATGAATGTGCAATTTGTTACAATGAGGATTGTAAAATATTTCTGTGCTATCGGCACATTCTCAAATAAATGATATAAAAAAAGAAAAAAAAGTGCAATGGACAAGGGCAAGAAGGGATATGAGGATGGTGAAAAGATTCCGTTCTTGATTCTGTAATCCTCCCTTCCTCTCTTCTAATCTCCGTTCCTCTTCATCAATCGCATTGACACTAAACAGGTTCTTTTAATAATAAATTACCAGAAATTCTTTTTTTTTCCTGCTCTATAATGCATTAGATCCCACAAATTCATCCGTTTTTCACAATTCTTGTTCCTTACGAATGCCATCTTACCGTCCATCCCTCCATTCATAGTGAATAAACTGATTCATGAAAAGCTTAACTTAATATAGAACCTGTTCAAGGGATAAAATACAATTTATAAAAGTTTTGAGATTTATTTGTCCTTGATAATGATTGCTTGCAAAATATGCATTTACTCATCTGTAATTTTTAATTGCACTATCATTAAATTTCAGAAGCAAAAATGAACGAAATTATGAAACTTGAAACTTATTTACTCTTTTTTTTACACAGACTAAACATCAAGAAAACTTATCTATCCAAAAGCTGCTCCGTAAGTCTTCCGGAAACACAATGTCACCTTGGTTTACTAGGTAAAAAGGTGATAAAATAGAATTTCTTGCCCTTTGCAAATGACAAATTTTATTAAGCTGCTCATCCCCCTCACTCAATTAAACGCATACTCTTTATTTTTCCTTCTCTTATCATGTACTTATCAAGTTTAATCCACCACTTGAAAAGTGATAAGTGCGATATTTTTGATACGAAAGTTCTGACTTCGTTTCTGTCACTTGCGTCATTTTTGTTTCATTTTTTTCATCCCTTCTTTCCCTCTTTCTTCACTTTAAAAAAAGAAAAGAAAAAACTTATGCTTCTCCCAACCCCTTAATTAGTACTTAATTAGAAAGTTAATTTAATTAACAGTATAGCTGTATTGATTACTGTTTCTTTCTGTGCTCAAATCTTTTAATTATTTGACATATTACTACATCTCATGTAATGATACTTTTGTTTTCCAAAGTATAATAATCACTTTTCCTCCATTTAATTTCACTTACATTTGGTCACGATCAAGATTATTTGATTCTATCGAGATGTGATATCTATCAAAAGTAAATTTTTGTTGAAGCTAATCATGTTGAATAGAATTTTTATTTTCAGATTTGGCTGAAATAATTTATAAAAAATAATTACTTTTTCTTCAATTCTATCTTAAAAGTATAACATTTTGTAAAAATGCTAATTTACTGATGAAAGCATGCATTATCCAAAAATGCATATCGAAATACAATCATGCATTCTAATCTGTTTTATATTTTCAAATTTATAAAACATTAATAGCAATAGTTGGATGAACTAAAGATTTCTTTGGTTTTACCATTTATTCCACAGGTTATTGCGAATAAAAGAAATGATTTCCACATATTTTAAAACGGTGCCTGGAAGAATATGGCGAGGGTTATGAGCAATTAAAATAATAATTAAAATATTGAAATGGCAATATTAATGATGGTAGTCTATGCAGTTGAAAATAATGTCAATGATGTTTAATTTTTTTCAAACGTTTTTTACAGTTTTGTGGAACATTTCCACAAATTTCGCGGAAGTGACAAGATTTGGTTGTTGATAAATTACTGACAAAATTTCCATCCTTCAATGTTTCCATCAAAATAAAAAATGTCATTAATCAAACGAAGTATTCAATCCACTGCAATAAAAAAACATCATTACATGATTTTAATCTTTCATCTATTCTTCAAAATTTCGATATTTCATAAAAACTTTTTGGACTATTTCATCAATTGTGAATAAGATTATCAGAGTAGACCGATTCCCATATCATAAATGGACCTTTGTCACATCAAATCTAAGTTTTCGAAGATTATTTTAATTAACTTTTATAGTTGCGACGATCTTTCGAGGAGTTTTTAGCAAGCTGCTATTAATAACCTCAAAGTTGCAAAATTTCTCAATTTTCAAGAATTTTAGCACGATTACCAAGATTTGATAGTAACTAATAAGTGAACTTTTTTCCGCATATTTAATGTTTCTGAAACTTTAATTGAAAAAGAAAGAATATTCGAAGGTCTAAAATGATAATTTAAAATGAAATGTTGAAATTATAGGAGAATTATTCAAGTTTATATTAATTTATTGATATTAGTTAAATCTATTATTGAACGGAGGAAAATTTTCTATTTATATGTCTATAGACTGTGGTTCATGACAAAAATTAATGACTAAATGACAAAAAAATTAATGACAAAAAGAAGTAGCGATCAGGAAAGTAACTGCAAATCGCTACATCAGGTAGGAAATATCACCGGAGTTTTGACAATTACCAAATAATAAGAAATATTTAAAGGTAGGAGTTCATGTAGAAGAGAAAAGCAATAACAATAAGATTAGTGAGAATTTGCACCAGTTATAAACAACTCATTTAAACTGTTTTAATTTGCGTGATAGCCAATAAAAGTTAGTAAATAAACGTGACAGGAAAGAAAACGACAGGCAAACGAGATCGTCATTGCCTGCAACAATAATTATCCGACACATCTCTGATCATATTTGAGGAAGAAAAAATTAGAAGTTTCTTCGTTTGCAGAAGAGGAAGTAAAATAATAAAAATTTATATTGAGTTTTGAATCAATAATGCTTTAGTGACTCCACAAAAATCACATATAGTTTGAAGTCTCAAATCCGACTGATCTTAAGTGCATGAAAACTGCAGAGTAGGTTTTGTTTGCAACGATGTTCGTGTAACATGCGTAGCAAAGATTCATGGATTTAAGCGCTGTTTTAGCATTTCTTCCCCTTTCCACTGTGGAGATATTAAATTGACCTGCAACTACAATCTATCCTTCAGAATCCCAAAATTAGCATTAAAAAAATAAACATCGTGTGATATAGCAATAACAATAACTTTTTTTTTTAACAGACAAAAAAATTACTGAACATAGATTTTTTTTTGGAAAAAATGTTGAGATTGCAAGTTTAGGCGAGATCAAGGATCGATAGAATAGGAACAGAGTAAAAAATATATTTGTAGACAGAAATATTACTGGTAAGGAAAGTATCGCTTTTGGGTGGATTTAGGATTTGAATGTTGTAACTTTATGTTTTTCACCATCGCTTTTACTCTTTCCGGAAAATTTTCCTTTTGTTTCACTTCACCATCACTTTTACTCTTTCCAAAAATCCAAAAGGAATTTGCAACAAACAAAATTGTTAAAACAACTATCAAAAAGCAGATTTTTAGGTAGAACAATGATAAAGTCTCATAACATATCGATATCATCCGCAATATGTCGAATATGTCGTAGCGGAGAACAGTCAATTGCGCATGCTGAATCAACCATTGGTGAACCGCTAATATCGCCGTGTTTTTGCAAGATTTTTCTGAATCTTCTACAATCTTCTGATCATTTCTATCGATGTTTATTTCAATACATTAGTATTCCTTTACATTTTAACCAATGCAACCGATCCATACTTCCATCAGACCTCTGCTCATTTACGATTTCAAATAGTCTAAAATGAATAATAAAGGAAAGAATTGACTAAGTAACATGATGGACAGATATTGTCGATGTTTTTCTAATTTCTTATCGATAATTTCATTGTTTTTCATTTCACTTACTTGATTACATATTCTAACTCGATCGAAGTTTAGCAGTGATCTTTGAATTGCTCTGATGGATTCTTATCTTCATGTTAAAAATTACATTAATAAATCACTACTTAGAGGAACAATAGGCTTGTATCATCGGAGTTGTCTGGAACGTTGGCTTGCATTATCCAACAGAAATGCATACGAAATTTGTCATTTTACTTATCAAACTGCAAGGTATTGAGACATCTTCTAACTTTTGCTTTTTGGATTTTGTTATTGTAGATTTCAACTGGCGGTTCCCATCTTGTAGTACTCTTAACTTCAATTTTTAATCTTATTTTATCCATTAATTTACCGGTTACTTTTACTTCATTGATTCTACGTTAAAGGTCCTTTTGGAGTACCCAGCATAAATGAATAAAGAATGAAATTCCTAACTTCTTCAATAACTTTAAATCTGTAAGCTTATTTTTCATACAGTATATTGCTGCCACATTGATTATTTCACGAAACAGAGCAAAGTAAAATGGGTGCAATGTTTTCTGATTTTGTTATTAGTTGGAGATTTTGAAAATCATCGCTTCTTATTGAAATACATGTATTAATTGTACTGGTACAATTTTTCTGTTTTTAAGGATCTCATTGTGTTGTTAGATTTTTTTTTTGCAAATTTCAGAACAGGAAAGAATAAAGTTAGTTTTAATATAGAATTTGAGTTTATTTTTGATTAAAAAAGTGTGAATTTTAAAAGTTAATAAATTTTCAAAGATTTACAGACGATATCGACAATTTGTGAATTCCTCGAAAGCAGGAACACTTATTTAGAGTGTCGCAGTTTGGTTACTGATATTATTTGTTTTGTGTTCTTTACACCGATCGTTATCGGTTGTACCACATTTTGTCTCTCATCGGTAGCGCAAATAAGAAGCTTGCAAATGTGGAATAATGTGGCAGCATGTCAAGTTTTTAGTTTGTTTTGTTTTCATTTCCTTATGTGTTTATTTTCTGGAAACAATGGACAGATAAATTGAAGAGGAATGATTAAACGGATACATATAAGCAATTCTATTTTAATCCAACAAATATCATACATAGGCTTGCTGATTCTATCAGTTTTATTATCAATAGCATATTCTGTATGGCTTATTGTTATTATTGTATTTCACATTAAAACTTATTGCGATTGGCGAATCGTAAATGAGGTAAGTCCATAGTTTATTACTACCTTTACTTCTGATACTATGTGGAATTTGATTTATTTCTATTAATTTGCTAAATTCAAATAATTTATGTTAATTTATTTGGAGTTAAAAAAAGAAACAGCTAAGATTTTTCGATATGCCTTTGGAATAAAGAAGCAACGTAAAAGTTTAGAATTACCATTTATTTTGTTTTGATTTTTACTTGAGCATTAAGCATTTTTGAAATATTGCTTATCAAAGTTTTAAATTTTGCAGGAAGTATTAATGGTGGATCAAGAATCAACATGTAATTCATGGAAAACTGTTAATAAAGTAAGAAGACAAGGATGGGAGGGAGAGGCTTCGAACTTACGCGGTCAATTTCGACAGGTTGATTAGAAAAGATTGGGAGATCAAAGAAAGTCAACAGACTCTTTTACTATATCCCTGCTCATATTGAGTATATCGATTGCAGAGTTTTTGTTTGATCCATAGGATTCGGCTGATTAGTTCCAAAATGATATTCTGAATGATTTCTTTGCTCTTTTATGAAATGTTTTTTAAGATTTGGTTTAATTCATTCTTTCAGATGCGTTTGTTGTGCTTCGATTTGCGTTCCTTTTTACACGGTTTATGCAGAAAGAATTTCGGTCTTTCATCTGCACATAATGCAAATTCAGGTAAATTGATTGTAACAGTGATGAAAGTTTCAGATGAAGTCGGGTTAGAAAATAATTCATTTTATTGTGATATTAGAAATAAATCAATTAAACATCTTATTTCTGTAAATATTTTATTTCTATCGCATAATAGTGTATGCATAATTCTATTCGTCACCAAATTCTTTTTCAGATAATTTTGTGGCACGGGAAAGACGTACAAGTATTATTTCAAGTAATGCGTTAAATATGAATTATGATGATTTTGTACGCCATCTTCAACCGGAAGTTGGTGCGATTTCTGCGATTGGTTCTTGCCAACATACAATGTCTTCAACACCTGTACCTAATGAAGAAGGATTCGTATTTGAATATCCTTCTGTGAATTCGCACCTCTCCAGATCTAATATTGTAGCATAAATAATCAAATGAAGCTGATAAAATCGAAATCATGTATAAGTAATTCCCAGTTTTTTGCTTACTTATTTGAAATTCTTGTCAGCTTTTTTCAAATTTTTTCATACAGTTTCATATAGAACAGCAGAAAATTTCAGGATTTTGTTTCTTCAATTTACTCATTCACTGCCTATGATGATAACTTTCCTTCATTTTTTTTCTATTACTATTTGCTAAATATAATTTTCCTCATGAATGTTGAATGTTTCAGTCAAACAATCGTCATTTTTAATAAATACAAAACCAAACTTGTACAAATATGTTTATTATTGATGAAAGTTTCCGTTGTTCCGTAGTTCTTTAGTTGATAAAATTGAATTTTACATATCTGTTCTGAAAATCTTTAGAATATCCAATTATATAAATAACTTGCGAACATGGACTTTAATGTATTGATCGAAGATATGTCGGTGGACGATACAGTAGTTAGCCATAACATTATTACAGAAAATACTGTGAAACAAGTCTGCGATATTTTTTATAACTTGACAAGACACTGATGAATCTATTAATTTATAAACATTAAAATATCGGGATAAATGCTTTCTTCTTGCAAATACTTCGACAAACACTGAATAGTATTCCATGGAGTGATAAATAACGCTGTTGACACCAAATGACACTAATATCACATCCTTTCTATACATTCAATCATGTCACTTCCGTTCAACAACGTATCAAAGCTTTTGAGGGAATTTCTTGTTCTTTTTCATTCCTCTCAAAAATATTCATAAAAGCAAATAATGTGATTAATTGGTCCAAAGTAAATTCGCCATATAATCTATTTATTTAAAAAAATTGTTAGTCGTTCGGAACATTGAATTCCGATTCCGTTCTCTTAGTTATTTCGTATCAGTTCATAATTATCAAAAAAAGGCTTAGAAAAGCTTTTTTTTTGATACTTACTATATTTTCAGGAAAAAATGTGTAGCAAACTTAATTACACAACTGTGCTAAACTAGTTAACTGTATGACTTAAAACTCTTTGACCTGGCTAAGAATGTAGCTACCGAAAAAATACCATTGAAAAACAACTTGACAAGGAATTAGTACCAGTAATATTCGAAAAACAGAAAATTTTATTCAGCTTTTGTGAAAAATTAATAAATTATTGTCCGGAATATTTCAACTGCGAAATTCAGCAATAAAAAACGAATTAGAATGTTTAGCGGTTTGTCTAGAAAATTATTAAATAAAAAAATCCATTGTATGAATTTTTTGGAAAACTGAATTTTATATAAAATTTAACTGCTCTTTTGAATTTACTCAAAGCAAAGATAACTAATCTATTATTTTTTCAAGCTACTAATCAAATATAGCGTGAATTGCTGGAAGGTATTTAAAAATTATGTTTGAATTGACCAAACCATAGATCATAAAAGATAAATTTTCCATGAAGCAATGAAGTAACAATTCAGCACACTTCTGTTATTGACGTTTTCTGCATCGTCATTTTTTTGTTGAGAATGATAATTCATGGTTTCGAGAAGGTACAAATGTTGTAGTGCAACTGGACGATCAAACAATGACTGTCATCTTTTTTTGGCACAAACTCAATTTTGAAAAAAACTTTGAAGCTTTCTTTTTGTCAATGAAATTTTCTTCTCGTTACATAATCGAGAAATGAATGGCACGTTATTATTGCACAAAACAAAGTAATACTTTAAAATGATAGTTTTTTGATTTCAGTTAGCTTATAAGGCTTAATTTAATAAGTTTCATTTTTCAATTCTTTTTGACGTGACCTCATACAATTATAAAAGATCAGCTTCGACCGCTTTCAATGATTGTTCTAAGTTTCTGCTAGTCACTTCTTCAGTATTCATTAAAATTTTCTGAATGTCTTGAACATATCTTCGAAAATTTCAGCTAATCAAAGTGATATTGTTTTAAATGTTAGTTTGCAAGAATGAATTATTGCCAGCTTGCCAGTGCAATGCAATTATGATGTTGGTTCAGCAGTCTGAGAAGCGATCTTGCACAATGACCATCACATGATGAATCTATGCTAATCTTTCGCTTCAGCTTGATGATTAAGCAGTTGGAATGGTTTACTTTCTGTTTTAATATGAAATGAATAATATTAAATTAATCAAATAAAAAAATAAACCAGATCAAGTATCAAATAATTCAACTTTTGATAGAAATTATCGCCATCATTCATTGAAAAAGAATTTACAATTTAATTCAATTTAGTATGAATTGATATGCCAGAGAAACTTCTTATTTGGTTAGTACTGCGCGAGGATTTTCACATCATTTTCACTCTGCTTGAATTCATCTAAATTTAAAAATTGTAAATTAATCATTCTAGTGAATTATTTGTATTTTTCTCCAGGCATTTAAATTTTCAAGTGAGAGATCTGCATAATATAATTAGATCCAATTTCATGCTGATCTTTTCAACCGCGCAGATTTTGATGCCAGAAACTAGCTTGAAGATTTAACTACAGGTTTAGCAAAATAACTAAATTTGCATCCATAATGATTCAAGAAATATAAACAAAAGAAATAAGAATCATCAACATTATGTAACAAAAATGCCGAGGAATTGAGGGATTTGCTGAGAAGTTGGAAAAATTTAGGAGTTTGATGAAAATATGAGCTTTGATTTATCAAGTTTTTAAATATTTAAGAGAGAATTAATCAATGTAACTAAACGAATTTCATATCTTTCAGCAAAAGTGATGAAATGGCTAATTAACGGTGATTCTTCAATAATATATTCGTGATCAGATCAAGAAGTCCTTTATTTGTTCAGAATGTTAGTAAAACTGTGCAAAAATAAAGAGTAACGCTATTTGAATTTCAATACCAAGGATATGAATACAAGAAAATCTACAAGAAAGCACTTCATTAACATCGGCTTCAAAATGCGCCCCACTTCATTCGTCTCTTTGCATTCGGGTAACATACCGCATACCACAGAAGCTATGAACATGAAATCACAAACAACTTTTAAAACGTGGCAAAATATATCGTTATACGCACAGTTTAAATATTGCTTAAAGAGGTTGCCGTAAAATGATCATTTAATAAACCGTGACACTTTTAATATGTTTTATTTCTCATTTACACTTGTCATTTCACGCCTTAGCGCCAGTGACCTTTAACAATTAGTTGGGTGAATTTGAGAATGCCCCAGTTTAGAGATTAACGGAGATGAGAGGGGCAGGAAAGAGATATTATTAAAAAAGAGAACAATGATCAATAAAAATTCCGTGTTGGAGTTTGCAACCTTAAAACGGGGTTAATTGGGAAATATTCGAAGAGAATAATGAATTTCAATATTGTATCCTTTATTATTTTATTCTCAAGCAGTTCATTATTCTAAGATTATTTTTCTGTAAATAAAACCGTCCGATAAACTTTTGAATATTTGTAGGCATATTAGGGAAATTTTACAAGAAACATGTAGAAATCACTAATTAACAACTCTCTTGTCCTTCCTTATTCCTATATAAGAAAAATCTCGAACTAATTTATAAATTTAACTATAGAGAATAAGATATAAAAGATATATCCTATTTTTTCACTGATCCCTTTTACATAAGATATGAAAGGAATCAGTGAAAAAGCAGGATATATTTTATATAAGATATAAAAAATCCTACTTTTTCACTGATTTGTTTTAAATTTAAATTGTCATTAGATTTTTCCAACCACACTATTTTGGCGTTTTGTTATTTTTAAATGGTTTTAATTTGGATATTCAAAGTTCAAAGTCTATAAAACTATTGTCACATTTCTTTGCAATGTTCTTATTTGACAAATAATAAAAATTAACGGAATAGGTTATCAGGAAGTTGTTTATAAGAAATTTAGTAACAATCATTCATATTTTCTTTCTAAACTTAAGTTTTGAACAACGATCATTGTTTTACACTTGAATTTATTCTCCACTAACAAGCCATGAAGGAAAAATAATCATTAACAACAGAAATTATCCAGTGAGACAATGATCATCTATAAACAAATATTTATGGTATCATTTTGATATGGAGAAAGGTTATAAAGCTTTAAAAGCCATACAGGAAAAATAAAATTGAGCATCATATGAAATAGGAAACCATTCATTCATTGTACGATAGTTTCCAAATTTTTATTTCAATCAATTTGCTTAAAAAATAACATTTTATTTCAGTCTTCTACTCCCGCACATAAGAACGTTTGGCAACTTTCTCCAATCTCTCTTCCTGAATCTTTTTGAAATTTCAAGTCTATTGACTCAAACAAAAATACATCGCAAAGTTAAGAAAAAAAGAGTATGTATACATAAATGAGAATTTCTAGGAAAACAACTGAGATTCATCAATGGAATGTTTTTCTGTTACTTCTGTTTTTAAGACTCTCTTAAGTTTGATGTCCTTAAAATCATTCCTCATTAATTTCATTAGAAAATGACCTACTCCGAATATAGCTCGAAATTAAGGAAAAATACTTCAAGAGCGTCTACTGACCAAACAGAGGTCTAGATAAATCGATTTAAATTTCTTCTTATACTTTTCAAAACTTACAGCCGAATACACTGATCTGAAGCACCTTCTTAATTTAACATATTCTCCCATTAATTTAAGCTGAGATTAAATTTACTATTGATTTCAATTTCCCCTAAAATTTTTATGGAATTTCATAAATTTATAAACAGCTTATTCAAAAACCAACAAAATGTGAAGAAAGTATATGACACGTATTCATTCTTTTCGTCTTTTTTTCGGAATATGACTGTCATTCTCTTTCTCAATACCACGTATTTCCATCGGTTCATCAATAATCCACTGATCTTTGTTCTCGGTACGGATCACTGTGGAGGTACCATCAACAAATCGAGTTTTGAAAAGTACATTTGCATGGTTGAACATTCCATCTTTCAGTGATACTATTATAAACTGAAATCGTAAAACAAGAAATACATTAATAAATGAAACATACTTCTTATCTAAATGTACTTTAAAGCAAAGAATAAAACTATATATTATAAAAATAGAGAAATGAAGGCAGCCTAGGAAAAGAAAGATCCTAAAATTTAGAGACTTTAGAGACCTTTGAATTAAAAATACAGAAAACAATGCTAAGTTGCAACAAAAATGAAGAATTGCAAAGAAAATTCCCAAAATAAATTAGTGAAGAAATTTAAATCTCCTATATCTCGTATTAGTACCCCTTATTTTCCTTTAAAAATGTTAAAGAATATACTTGTGACTCTTTGAAATGTGTTTTGATCATAGCACCAATATTTTGAGTGTGTGACAAATCAAGAGCAGCATCAACTTCATCCAGAATATAAATTGGAGCAGGTTTGAATTTCAGCATTGCCAATACTAATGACAAGGCCACTAAAGACCGCTGACCTGAAATAACATTCTAATTTGTCCGAATATATAAATCAATCTTGTTCACAAAAAAGTAATTTCAGCAAACGCGTTTTAAATAAAATTCAAAATAACTCTGGCTGATGACACCATTGCATTTCAAATATTCATAAATTTCAATGATTCATCAAGCAACTATCTAACTTGCAAAATCCATTCAGCATATCAAGCATCTATTAATGTTTGGATAAATAAAGCAATTACCCACTATGAGTGAAATATTTCTATCAAAGCGATGTTCATTTTCTAAAAATAATTTCGAAAAGAGAATTATAATGTGATAACATATTAAAGAAACCGACCACCACTCAATTCGCCAAGTGAATCTTTCCATTTGTTTCTGAAAGCAACCTTTACTTCTAAACCACCCAATGCCGAAGTGGCACCGGTAGGAGGCTCCAATTTTGCACTTGTTCCAGGCAGTAACGTAGAAAAAATGTTACCAAAATCCTACAACAGATAAACATATTTGGTATATATCTTTTAAATAAATCTTAAATTTCATGAAAAAATTCTACAAGATTTAAGTTTTTAAAAATAATAACATAAATTACAAAAGTAATGTACGGGAATCCTTAACTACTTACTGCTCTAAACACAGCTAATAAAAAATACAACGAAAGTTCTTTCAAAAAATCTTCATTCTGAATTCAGTAGGGCAGCTACTCACTCGATTCACTTTTTCATGAGCTTTAATAATTTCATTTTTCTTTTTGATATCCAATTTTTCAATTGCATCTAACAATTTCGCTTTATCATTCATCAACTGTTCCATTTTGGCTTCTAATTGTCGACACTGCAACAAGAGAATGTGATCAATTTAAATAGTATGAATGTATCAACATAAGATTTTGTGAGAAAAATTATGGAAATTTCTTCCAAAAGTTTCAGTCCTTATAATTCTTAATTTTTAATACGTCACCCGTCAATTTTATTAAGACTTCAATTTCCCCGAGTGGTCCAATTTAAATAATTCATTTGAGAAAGTCGACAATTACTTGCTCTTCCGCAGTACCCAACATATTCATCGCCTTTGCATTGATACTTCTTTCCAGTGCATGTTTTCGAGTAGTCCTATCATCCAGCTCTTTCTGACCCTTTTGGATCGAATAGTCGGTAAAATCATAAGCAGTACCAGTTTGACCAAAATGATGTTTTTCTTCTACAATCCAACTATGCTGCTTCTCCAATCTAGCTGCCTGTAATTTATGAAGCAAAATTACTGGACATGCAAATAAAATTTAATGTGGCAAGAAATTCAAAGGTTAAACACAAAATAGTAATCAGATGACAAACCCTTCTAGCACAATCTTCAACATTTTTTTTCATATCCTGAATGTCTTTCTGCAGTTGTTCTTTTTTAAGATCAGATTCCTTCAAGCTTTTTTTAAGTGCATTCACAGTTTCTACTACAGATCGTATATAAGCATCACGTTCACGCATCCTTTCCGTGAATTTCTGCATTTCTTTTTTAGCCTCTTCCGCCGCTTCCTAAAAATTTAGATCAAAGAAAAACTAAAAATTTGCGTAGCATATTTCAAATTAATTTCCTTAAAATTGGGATATGATCAGTCTTCTTAAAGTCGAGCTATGCTGAGTTCGTTGTCATCAGCGGGGGAAATAATATAAGATTAGGGATGGCGGCCTACAGTGTTTGGAATTAAAGTGGCCTAAAAGATCAATATTTCTTATCCGTTAATTAGAGATAATAATTTTTAATTTTATGTTATCCATTGTTTATCAGTTTTAATTAGAGGTAATGATTTCTAATTTTATATTACTCATAAGCAAGTACGATTGTTAATCTTACCTTAGCTTTTGCAACATTACCTTCCAGAACAGTTATTTCTTCAACACCTTGTTTAGTTTCCTTTAGAAAAACTGATAATTCCTCTTCGTCTTCAGCAATTGTCTTTTGCAGTGAAGCTATTTCTTCTCTGCATCGTAGATAATGGTAAAGATGACGGTAACAGATAATCCAATGAAAAACTTAACATCATCAACAATAATCCTTTAGAGCTTAACAAACCTCAACGTTTCGAGCGAAACTCTTGCCTTTTCAAAACTGCTTTTCAAGCTCGCCAAATCTTTTTCTGCTGTACTCAAATCTTTTTGTGCTTCTTTTTTTTCTTTTTCCTACAATTATAAATGAAATAGATTGCATAGCTAAATGTTATATTAATAAAACTTAGTGGGAGAAAATACAAAGGAATAGTGTAAAAAAGTTAAATCACATCTACATAGATAATGATGAAGTAATAGTGATATTGGTAAAAAGAAGTCCAAATCAAGATGAGAGAACATGACAAATAATAATCAATAAAACAATTACTGATAACTTTGGATAAATAATAAATCAGAACAAACATACCTATCCAATGCTGATAACTTTGCCATCCATTTATAAGGAAATAAAAAACTGTACGTCTAAAAATTATACCTGGAACATTTTTTCATTCTTTTTTCGTTCATTTAAAACACCGATTTTTTCTTCCAGTTTTTTCCGTTCCACATTGCCATTTTCTACTACGTTTCGGTACTGTGGAATTTCCTAATAAAAAAATTTCATAATATTATTTTAACCACTTTATTCTTTATACTGTTTGATTCTTCATATTTACCATTTCTAAAATTCTTATCTGATTCATTTTATTATTTCATTCTGCTTTTCTTCTTTGCAATCCTTCTCATTAAAATTTTTTTATTTCCACATATTGTTATATTTATTTCCACATATTATTATACTATAAAATACTATAAAAACTATAAAAAAATATCACTTTTATCAGTAATGACATTTAGTATTTCTAAAAAAACTAGCAAACAAAACTTTAAAAAAGTCAAATAATTTATAGTGATATCTATACAAATTTTTGGTCACAAAGTTCATTTCAATAAATATTTTAATCAAAACAAGACACTTCTGGTTGTGTTAAAAAAATTAAAAAAAACCAATTCGATATCAGCAATTTCATTGCGTAAGATTTGAGCAGCACTGTGTTTCATATTATCTTTGATAGCTTGAAGACGTCTGGAGTACTGCCCATGCTCGCCACTCAGTTCAATATACTGCTGCCGAATTGGTGCTAATTTTTTTAATTGATCTGCAAATTGATTTATTAAGAACAGGTACTATCTCTGGATCATGTTTTCCTTGACACTCATTTAATACTGAAGGTGTAAGATTGGTGGAAAAGTAATTGAAGTTTCTGCATTCTTGAAATTTTTTCATTCGTCATATTTATCTAATTATTTGCCAACTGATTCCCAATTCTTTGAAGGATCTCGGCAACATTTGCAAAAAAAGATTCATTCAAGCTAACAAGATGCTAAAAACGTCGAGTCTCAAAAGTATGAGTTTCCATGTTATAGTAATTAATAAATTTAGCGCTAGTTGGCAAAAATAAATCGACTGTCAAGGTTAAAATTTTGATTAATGAAGATATAATGAATTAAAATGTATCATTTAAAAACAGTTTTTCATTTTCATTAGTACGTAAAGACATATACCTTCCAACTGACGCAGATAATAATCGATTTCAGTGATACGTTCAATATTTTTTAGTGTGGTATCTAGAGATGCCAAAAGAGCAATCTTGTTATTGCGCGATCCTGAAATTCATATTTGAACTATTCAGTCAACTAGGTAACTTATAACTTTGAAAAAAGAATATAAAAGTGAATAAAAAAGCCCTGCTGTTCAGCATTCAAACTCTGAAAAATCTATTTATTATACAACTTCTGGTGATAAAGTTCTTACTGTTAACTGTTGCGGAAAGGGTTAAAATCAACCTCCAGTTAGCACACCACCAGGATTGAAGTCAGAGCCAGCCAAAGATACTGACCTTGAATTGATATGAGCATCAAACGTTACCTGAAATTATAAATAATGAGTAAAACTATCTAGGTGTTCTTCGTAAAATTGATGACATGTGATCGAACGCTAATGTACCAATGCTAAACTCATTTGCTGATAATCACCTGTCTTTAAGGACCTATCCAGCAAACACCATTGAATTCAAAAATTTCCTTCTTCTTCTTATCGTTACATCATAAATTACTGCCAGGAATATCAAAATTTAAGAAAAATTAGACAGCAAGGACAACATAAATTGAATATCAGCTTATGTAGTGACTGATATGTATTAGCTTCCAGCCCTTTTGGAAATTTTACTTCTATTATAAATTTTTTTATTTCACTCTCTTTTAAGAGATAAATAATGTTCGATTCTTTCTAACTTTACCATCAAACTAAATCTCATTTATCGAATGTTAACAATTTTGAAATTATGACTTTGTAAATCAAAGGCAGCAAGCTTCAAGAACATGAATTTTTCAATCACTCCATTCATCGTTCTAACTCTGCTTCTCCTTCTCCTCTCGCTATGATTTCGTAATGAACAAAATTTTGAAAAAATTACAGTAAGGATATCAGAAATTCCGAAATCGATTCTAAAAGATTTATTTATGCGAAGAAAATCAACCTTCTTCGCATCACTGTCACTTGTGCATATGAAAACATTGCCGAACACATGACACATAGCTGGTTCCAGTTCCGGTGCATATTCAATCAAATCCTTTGCTATGAAAACATTTTCCTTGCCAACCTACAAATCAAAATAAAAAATAAAAAACTATTAAGATAGTACAAATTAATTTAAAAAATGTTACCCAATCGTCTCATTAGTCCAGAAAAACATTAACCGAACCCATGTCTATAAAAATCAGATCTACCGACCAGAAATAAACAATACGTCTCATAATATGACTATTTTTTGCATCAGGTTGGAACTGACGATTTTCATTGACAAATCTAAAACCTCTGAGAAAATTTTCTAAATCTGTGAACTAACCACATCTTTTAAAATCTGTGAACTAACCAAATCTTGTGCGCGCTTCAATTTACGACTATCAAGCACACGACCTTCGATTTTGTCCAAGGGCAGAATAGTTACTCGATGTTTCAAATTACCATTTTTCAATAAATCTCGGCCAATTTGGGCATTTTGTACGATGACATTATACAACTAAAGCAAAAATAAGATATGATTCACATAATAAATTTCAGCACATGCGATTTGTTCCAGATTCTTAGCAGATAAAAAAAATTTGATAATTTACAACAACAACACTATATTTTTCCAGGCGAAAATGAAAAAACAAACCCCATTGAGCATGATTTGCCCAATATTACGCTGCAACGTTTGTTAGAAAATTAAATTCTTTCTAACATCAAAAAGCAACAAAAAGAATTACAGAACTGATTTTAAGGCTTTAATAAAGATGTTTCACTAAATCAACAGAAAATTTTCATAAATAAGCTATGTTTGCCTTTATTTATTTAAGAAAAAGTTAATTTATCATAGCAGTATAAAAATACTGCAGTTAAATTGCATTTTATAGTATGTTATAATAAGCTAAACGACAGATGCATTAAAAATTTTTTCTAAATAGCATGCTTCGATAACTGTCAGCATTATTTCCAATGAGTGAAAAAAGAAGATTCTCCAAAAAAAAAAGTTTGAATCCAATATAACAAAAGCTAAAACTTACGGCCCCACCACCAGCAACTTCCAAAGCGGTTGCAAATCGAAAATCACGAATTCGGAATAGTTTAGCAACAATTCCATTAACTAAACCACGGTCAAAATTTGGATATGGATCCGAATAGTCGAATTTCAAATATGGATTTCTAGACAAAATTAAAAAATAACAATTTGGAAAAGAATATAGAGACTCTTTAGTCAATAACAGTGGTCAAAGGAGACATTCACTAAATAAAAAATTATCTACAGCTTGACTTCTGATCTTTGATTATACGGAAAAGAAAACATTCACTATTAAAAATAACCTAGAAAAAATTGTCTGAAAAGAGATTTATTCTAACTACCTGACTAGAGAGAATAAGTTTCCTTATGTTTGTCAAAAAAAAAAAACAGCGTGATTTTATTTCAAGGACAAATATTTACAAAACATTAATACCGAGCTTCAAAATCCATTACAGCATCAGCCAAAGTACTGCGTTCTGCAGAAAGCGTTCGGCGTTCGTTGGCAATTTGAAGTCCACTTTCTTCATCGAAATTTAATTCATTTAATTTAGCCTAAAAATGATATAATAGGAGAAATATGGAAGAATGAGAAAATATAATAATCTCGATGAAAATTTTAAGTACAGTCGAAAGTTAATTGTATTTGCAAAATAAAGCAATTATATAGTTTAACAGTCCTAACCATGAAAACAATGATAGTTGGACACATCTTTGAAACTGCATTAACAACTACGACCGATTTATTTCAAGTTTTGAAAATAAAAATTTTGAAAAGTCAGTTATGTCAAGGTCACTAAAGTTTTAAATATATTATAGAGTATTTTAGCAATAACCTCTATGGATCGTATTTGTTGCTCTAAATTTGATCGCTTACGTTCTTCCGAATCAGTCTGACTAGTAACTGCATTCAGTTCGTCTTTTTTTTTTGCCAGTAATGGTTCTAGCTGTTTCAACCTAGAAATCTGCATATGCATGGATAATAAAAAAAAGAAAACTATTTAAACAGTGGATCACATTGACTGATTATGCGTCGCTAATGATTATGCTCTACCCCGTGATAGAAATGCTTCGTGCGACTACAATTAACGTGGAGCTTTTGTCACCTCGACTGCTTTAAAGTACAAAAATATCTTTTAATCTTATTAACTGTATGAAAAAAAGAGTATATAACTTTGACTATCACAAAGACATACCTCATCTGAGCGGTTTTTATTTTCGTCTCCAACGCACTCAGTGCGCTTCGCTGCGCTGCAAAAGAAACCATGAACTTATCATTTATACAGCTGTTGTACAATCTACATCATTCAAAATGAAGCGCCACTGTCAATTTACAACTGTCTGTTCTCGCAATAATAAGCTATTTTAAGCTTCAACATGAATGATTAATATTAAATAATTTTCATAAACTTCAAGTCATTTTTAAAGCATAAAAGATAAAACATAAAATCAAACAGTAATAAAAGTGACAATCCTTGAATAGCAAAAATCCTATTACCAGCAAGTCCCAATATAGAAAAAACATTGCAGCAGACCTGTTAGCTGAGCATCTAAAGTAACGGCGTGTCCATCCTCATCAGTGATCATGCCTTTCGCTAACGCTTCCATTTTATTTCGTGCACGTTTTACCGCTTCCTCTGCCTCTTTGCCACGCCTTTCTTCACCACCAATTTCAGTTTCAAGTTTTTTTAGTTCCTGGCATTTCTTTTCTAGTTCACTCTTGTCCTACAGAAACAACTTTCATTTGACAAGACTGCTCGTTCACTGATGGAAAAGTTCTTCCTATCATTACACTTCACTTGCATCACATAGCATTTTTTTCAGAAATATTGTAAACTAGTCCTAATGACGGATATCGTATTATCTGTTGACTTTGAATAAAACTCTCCTGAAATCAGAAGATCACTTTTGATATACTTTACTAAAAATTCTAACCGACTGAATACTTTTCGTCTTGCGATCAATAGCAGTTCTCGTTTCTTTCTCCTTATCACGCATAGCATCACGATTTGCCTCTGCTGCCGTTAATGCTGCCATCGTACTTTTAATATGGTCTTCAATTTCCTTTTTTTCTCTTCCAGTTTTCTATAAGAAAATATTCCTTACTTTTTGAATTTCAAGGAGTGTATTTTATGCAAAAAGTTTGGCTTTTCTCAAGTACTTGAAACTGTTTTTAATAAACATGAATATTTATAATTTAATGAGGAATTCATGAACATGCCTCTCTTTCCATAAAATTTCGAGTTTAGAAAATTTTTAAACTTTTCACTTTTATTATAATCTGAGGTAAAAAATACCCACATTATTCTTGTTATCTTCGAGTTCTTTAAGACGGAGTTCTTTCCTATCCAATTCTTCTTTTGTATCGTAAATCACTTTGTCAACTTCGCGAATTTGCTTTTTCACGGTAGCGATATCATCTTGTAACGTACGGCTGTGGGTCTAAAATACTGATACACTGTAGCGACAAATCATAAGAAAACTGTTACATTCTTTTTTAAAAAAACATGCAATATTCGAATAAAAACATCTCTCTGCGCATTCTTGCCACCTAATTTTTTTATTCTTGATTTAGGTTATAATTTTTTAGCAAATTCCGAGCTTTTCCTTGCCAATATATGCAATCAGCGCTTACCAGCGAGCTCATGAAATCAAATGCGATAAGCTTCCGTTGAAGTGCTTCAAGCTCTCGCCCAATTTTCTGATATTCAAGGAAATTACTACGGTCTCGTTTCAACTTCTCCACCTGTGGAAGGATGTCTTCCTCCATCAGCTAAAAATTATTTTCAAAGATATTTTGAACAAAAACTATTACTTCTTTAAATCAAATGCTTCAAAGTATTGGAAGCATTTAATGAAAATGGCCGATGTTTACATAAAAATGAACTTGACAGCACATTGGTATTCTTAAACAGTACCTGTTTGATTTCAGCCATTTTTCCTTCCTTTTTTTCTATTGTACGTACAGCACTTTGCTTTTTTGCTTCATACATTCGCGTTCCTGCCGCTTCTTCAATCATTCCTAAGATCTAAAAATATCCTCTGCAATAATTGTGATCATTAATTTGCCATTTAATTACAATCAATAGAATAATTTAATCTTTTAATGTATATATCACACTTTATGCTTTAGTCTGGAATATCGGAGATTCACATTCTTACTTTCAATGAACCTACAAAAGTCGATGTTAATCAAACTGGAGAGAAAACAACTGATAAAAGAACACTAAACACGGCTCATTTTTTAATGATTTCTTACGTTATTAAAATAAAATCAACAAACTACTCGAACCTCCATCGGTTTCATATTAAGGACTTTTGTGATTCGTCCTTGCATGATTAAGAAATGTGGATTGTTTACATTCAAGCCAACTGTACGAAACATATCTGCAACTCTGCTATTTGTCGCTGCAGCACCATTGATGGTATATGTATTTCGACCATTTATTACTATCTGCAGTACGAATGCCCTCGATCAAACGAAAAAGAATAAAATCGACTAAATGTTCAAAAAGGACACTTCTAATACTATTTCAAGTTTTCAATTTCCCACATAATCTGCGCTGCAAATTTGATTGTAGAGTTGTAGAAGAATCGATGTTAATCCTTCCAGCAAGTAAGGGCAAAAGTTTGTAAACCATTATAACTAGAATTTTAACAACTGGTTGGAAATTTGAATTTCCACTGAACGATGCTACTTGAACATTTTCTGAAACGAACTTGCCGCCGAACAATGATTTCATCATATTTATCGAAGCCAACAGGACGATTAGACGTGTCCGTGTTATCAAACGTAATTGTTACTGTAGCTTTGCTGATACCAGCCTGACCTTGCTTATAAACGAGATCCGAAAGCTGTGCAGCACGGACCTGTAACAACATGTCCATTTGAATTGAGTGTCTTCGGTATACATCAAAATATATAACCCAAATATCAAAAATAAGTTTTTTCAATCTTTTATTCATAATCATGCAAATTACATTCATTTTTTTCCACATTACACATTAGATAGATTATACACTCATTTTTTGAAATTTCTTATCAAAGCTGTCACTTTCAGCCCAAACTAAAACTACTTTCATTAATTGAACAAAAAGTAGCGGTCAATATAATTGGACTCTTCGATTTTAATTCGCTTCAAATATCATTTTTCTAGAGACGCACACCTATTTTGGAAGGAAATTTGCAAATACTAATGTTACAGGAAACCAATAACCTGACTTAAATTGGAAATGCCAAGAACGAAACAAATAGCATCCAGAATATTTGACTTGCCCGAACCGTTTAAACCTGTGATTGCATTAAATTGTGCATCGAAACCATCAATAATCTGTCGCTGGGCATATGATTTAAAGCCATCTATTTCGATTCGTTTTATACGCATTTCTGCAATCATTATTACTGTTGTTCCCGCAAAACGAGTATATCTTTTCTATTGTATTCAACTGCTTTATTCTTCTCCATCATACCTTTGCGCTTCCTCGCTTAATCCTATCTTTTTCTTCTCTTTATCTCTTATTACTTAATCCTAGTTAATTCGTTACCAATTTCGCCTTAAACTTTACAAAACCAACCCACGTAAACCACGTCGAAACAAGGAAGTACACCAAGCTTAATCGTATTCGCGCCTGTATACAAATGCCTTCGGCTGTATGCAAACGTTAAATATCGAACTTCCAAAGCGTGTTTGGAGGCGTTCACTGTTCCCAATTTCTAAGGGGGGAAAGTCGCGGGGTGTATGCAGGAAGGAATATGGGGGTTCCGGGTTGCTATCTTTACGGATTCAAATGATGATGGCACGGTTACATATTATAACGCTTTCCTCTTTCTCTCTACAATTAAAACAATATTTCCTTCAAAAGAAAGATACGAAATCTTCCCGGTACTAATTAGAACCAGTAATTAAGAAAATACATATTAATATCGTTCGCCCATATCTTTTGAGCCGATGATGCTCAGTGCATCCTTAATATCCCTCATACCTCATATCAGTTATATTCTCATAGTTACATATCAGCATAGCTCTAAATAATCTTTATTATAGAGTTTCAGATATTATTTCAATTTCTTTGCATATACTTGAATTCCTTTATTTTGGGATGATTTTTCATATTTCAAGAAATGTCCATTATTAACGTTCTGTTTATCTGACGATTCGAGTTGAATCGATATTTGATAAGTGAGCGTCTGGATGTTACGATTCTTTTAGAATGTTTACATAGTGTTGTTATATAGAGTAACATATAGCTTGAATGAGTCTGTACTTTTGTCCTCACATTTCAATAAAAATGTTTGCATCACAGGTTTCTTTACACCCAAAACAAAATACGTAAATTATTCATTTAGATTTAAAATGATGAAAAATTGCTTGCGATCGAAAAATGTATATTTCACTGATATATTGTCTTGCAAAGTTACAGGTCAGAATTATAACTGCATGAAGGTATAAGGTATTCTATTTGCATTTAATCTTGAAAATAAACTAAAAATTTCTGCATTGTTACGTTATTTCCAGAGAAATACTGATCAAAATGCATCGTAAGCACGTTTCAGTTTAAAATTTCAAGAGAGAAGGGATTTAAAGTGATCTCCAAAATGCAAACCGTTCGTGACTGTTGGTTAATATGTTGGATCTAATTTAATTAATTTGAACTAACTGTGAAAATTTTTAATCTATTAAAATATTTTTCTCAAAACTATTACTTTTTTAGCTACTAAGAAAATACAGTTATAAATATTATACATTTCCTTCCTAAAATAGTTCAACAATTCTGAATGGACATAAACTTTCTTGGAATGATTATTATACCCATCTCAAAAAAGGGCTCATGAATGAACAAACCACTGTACATTTCTTCCGAATCGAACTGCATCACCATAGTATACACAAACAGTATTAATGATTTTTATAATA
>UPTC01000643.1:0-30763 GCA_900537255.1 Acanthocheilonema viteae | reverse complement strand
GATGGATGCAGCAGGTAGCACGAAGACCTTAGTGATCGAAATAGCTTTTGTATAATAGGAGCTACTCTGTAAGCTTATCCCTCAGAGAGAATTATCGAAAGAGAGGGAGAGATAAAATATCAATAAATGTACTGTGACGCAGTTAACAGTTTAGAAAACTCATTAACAATAAATTTGCTAGTATTATGTTGATTTACTAAATTTATTGTTGTGAAATTATTAATTAGTTTCGAAATTTATGTCTTGCACATGATTCCAATAATAAATATTTTATTTGCTGATGATATTATTTTCAACGAAATGCAAAACAAAGTAACGATCAAACTACAGCAACTTGCATTAAACTGAAAGTGCAAAAATGAAATGAGCACATTATAAGGGTTTCTATATTAAGAGTTATTCCAGTGGTGAGTGAGAAATTGAAACAATTGCAATTTATTTATTACTGTACTATCAAGATTAGCTTAATAGATTTCATTGAAGCTATTGGATCTGTCTTGGTAGTCTTCTTACCAATCAGCATTAGCTTCAATAAAGATATTGAAATGATTTCATTGATCCCTCTCAGTCTGCTGGAAGACTAATCTCGAAAAGTTGTCTCAATTGACTATTGCACACCAGAGTTTCACCAGACTTTTTGATTAACCTTTGTTCACAATTTATTGAGATGGCCATGTAAATCGAATAAATTTGCTTCTGATTTTCTTTTTTCAATAACTTGATATTTTAACCTATATGAATTTACCATCAATTTCTTGCAAATATTTAAACTGCTCGATAACTTATCCATTTAGAAATAATCAGGTCATGGATGTAGGAATAACTAAAAATGAATCCATATCAGCAGATAATAAATTGCATAAGAATGAATTCATTAGATCTTTTCATAATTTGAAAGGTATGAAATGGGTTCAGAGGAATTGATGAAAGCAATTGAGAGTTGCGCATCAAGCAACACAATCTTTTATCCGGCACTGTTGGGACACATATGTGCGGTGCGTACTGTCAGATAAGCAAGTAGAAGTGTGGTGTAGCATGCGGTAGGGGATAGCAAGGAGGGAAGAGGGGTTGACATTGCCACTACGGACACTACAAAGGCTCCAATTTTCAGGGACGACAGTGAACAAGGGGACAAGGTGAACCGAACCGTTGCTGCTACTTTTGCCAAGATAGCTATGCTTACTTAACAGCAAGATTAACATAGCTACCTTACTGTAACCAATCAGTGCATGTAAAGCCATTTCAAAAGCGAAATGCTGTCCTCATTGCAGTTTGATTAAATTATATTTCTCTTCCCTCTCTCCTAACCCTCATTACTACGGGTTGAAATGGGCTTGCCTGAAAACTTAATAATGATTAAAATTGTCTTTGATAGAAAATGAAAGTAACAACTTAGTCATGAACATTTCGAAATATACTTGAACAGAGCAGAAAAGCAGAATAGTGCAGTAAAAAGAAGTAATGTGGGAAGTAATGAAATGAAAATATATCATCGATTAAAAGTGAACAACGTGATGGGCCATCCTGGAAGTAAGTTGAATTGTTATTTCGGAAACAACTTTTAGTAATCCATATGTTCCGTGTTAATGTAACTTAGAGACTGTGCTTGGGAACTGTTAATTGAATCAAACATTTCAGTTACTTATAAAATATGACAGGTACTACAAAAATTCATTGATTATATAATAAAATAAAATATTGAATACTTAGAACATCAAAGAAAAGTTGCAAATGTTAGTATAGTGTCAAACATGCTTATAGATGTGATCATCTTCTTCACTATCATCTTCTAAACGAGTCCTAAAACGTAGAAGCAAGACTTTCCTATCAATTATCCAGACATTCAAGGATTATAATACCACTACAAGTGATTGATTCCTAAAAGGAACTGTAAACGATTTATAAGATCGTAGAGCATTCACGATGGTGGTCATATGAAGTGACATTCAGTTTCTCTTCCCGGTTGCTCGGTATGCAAATGCTCATGAAACAACATTTAGCACAAATGATCTCCTAGTTGCTCATCACTAACCCATCTCGTCTAGTATTCCATTGTTATTTCTATTATTTCGTGCCATTATACTCAGTAATTTTCTTTTTAATTAAATTTTCCACACCTAATCAGCACTAAAATAATAGAAGTCTTCCATACCGTAACGAACAGGAACATCGTCGAAGTGGTGACATTGTTGAAAAGCAGGAATGAAAGAGATTGGTCAGAGATTTCTTGCTTCAAAAAAAGTTTCCAGCCAGATTTTTTGAAAGATTAAATTTTATTGTAGCATCGGCATTTAAATTTAAGCGAATCTTGAAGGATTGTTAAAATAAATTTTATATTCCAATTTTATTAAGTTTTAATTTGAGTGTTTAGTTTAAATCTGTTCTCAATGCAATTTTTGAGAATTCCAATTATTTGATCAAAAAACCTAATATTATATAGGGATAACTTGTAGATCATTATGCGTAGTGATCTGAAATACAACTTCAAGTTTTATCAATTTCATCTGAAATAAATCTTCATTGTTATTAGATTAAAATTAGATTAAAAGTAAAACTTGAAAAAATGACGTAGGTTTCATTTGGTGCAGCATTTATCAATGTTTTCTGTTTCAGAGCTTAGTTGAAATGCATTCTCTATGTGCTTTAGTTTCTAATTGAAAACTTTTCAACTTGAGCGGCACTTTTCTTCCAGATCCCACATTTCAAAAATGATGATTGAAAAGTTTTAAAACTGCTGATTAACTCAGCTCCTTTTACAAGAGTGGTAGATGGTATTTAAAGAAGGAGTAAAGTGACGAATAATTATAATTACTATCACAATCGAAGAAACAAAGATCTGAAGAGTTGACGCATCATGGAAAGTAGCGAATAGAGGACGTACAATTGGCTCATTACTAACTGTTGCTGGTGATGGTAATGGCATGCTTGATAATACATGGTAATAGTACAATGACAAGGAATAGTTAACTGCGTGACAAGCTGACATCAATGAGGCCGTAGCATCCTAAATGAGACACTTATCGGTACGCTACCCTATTCCCCTAACTCCTCTCACCCGGCATCTGCACCGGCACATCGAGACCATCACCAATGGATAACAAGGACATACAGGCTAAAGGTGGTGAATTGTGATAACAGTCAATACAACCACATAAAGAAAAAGAGAGATAGAGATGCAGGAAGACACATTTTCAATTTTAGAGGTTTTTGGTAACAGGAACTGAAAATAGCAAATGGAGCAGGAAGTGTTAGAAGCTAAAGGGATAGCTAAAAATACTCAGATGTAGAGAGAGGCAATAGCTAGGTTAAAGAAAATCTGTCACGAGGATGATGGGATGTGACAAAGGGCAGTAATGTCACTATGAGCAAAGAGCTGTGCTTCTCATTCCCTTCACGTGCTAATTCCTTCTGGCTTAGATTGCAAATCACTACGCATTACCGGCTTACGGTAAGGTAAACATCGCATTAGAAGCTTGCATAGGAAAAGCTACAGTACCCGTTCTTCAATTTACTTGTTCTCTCTTAATTCTGATACTGGCCCGAATTATACTTATCTCCTTTGTTGACAGTAATTGGGTTGCAAAAGGATGTGATGCAAGGATATGATTGCAGTGGTAGCATAATGTATGCTAAAATGTATTTAAGACCATGAATCAAAAAAAAGCACAGGGAGCATGTGTTGACCGTAAAACTGCATCACTCACTTTGTTCCTTTTCTGTACTTCCACTCTCAACACTATATACTAAATCTGAATGTTAAATTTCAACTTTTCAGTGCAATCTGTATAATTCTGCTGCTTTCAAAAATTTTAAACATCTTTGTTTACAGCATTTGTCGGCTATAGACATTTGTTATGTGTGCCGTATTTTCCATTTGCTGAGCAGAGATGATATTATATGATATGTATCAGCTAGTATATTACTATTTTAGCACTATTCTATACCAATTTTCTAAATTTGTGGTAGTGTTTTTGCAAACATACAAAGTCGTTCTTGGACTTGGAAAATTTTCCATCCACTTCACCGATTTTAAGTAATTTCTTTCGTTATCAGATCCAAAAAATTAAGAAAAGTAGATCAAGTACTTTGGAAGGATAGAAGAAGGGATGGAAAGCAGGTGGAATTGGTAAAAGAAAATGTGTTACTGGAAGAGGAGCAGGAGGAGCAGAAGGAAGGAGCAGCATCAGCATGGATGTGTAATGAAATTTTGGCGTCGTTTTATAAAAGTGGGTTAGATTTAGCATGAGATATAGTGGCAGACCGATTTGTGGCACCATTAAAATTTGCTTTTGAAGTGGGCTATGCGTGTACATGTATTTCTACACATATGTCTATATAATGTGTGTGTGTGTTTATATATATATATATATATATGCATAGGTCAACATTCATAACTACACGATATGACATATTACTTGGCTTCAATTTCAAATCCATGCCTTCATAAACTCACATTTGGATTAAAACTCTCACTGTTTTTTGCCAATTTATTCTCTTCTTGAGTTTGTTTGGTTTGTATTAAAGTATGGTAAAACCTGTCGATAAATGAAAGCTATTCTAAAGATATGTCGAGGTTATTTTGGGAACCTGCTTAATTGAAAAAGCACTAACACTTCGAATAGTCAAATATTTTGAATTTTTTATATTTTTAATATACAACGCGACTTATGGTCTAAAAAGGAGGATAAAAATCAAATAATTCCAAGTCATATTTAAACTTTTAGCTGTAGCTGACATGACTTATCAGGAACACAAGACGTTCTAAAAGATAATATGCAGCATAGTGACAATACAAACAAGGTCATATGATGAGATCGGAAAATCGGGGAAGTATTAGGGCGTAGAAATGTGAAAGATTTTCAGCAGCAATAGAAGCAGCAATAGCAAAGGTTACAACAGCATCACAGCGATATTACGATAACGCTGTAACTTGAAGGTCATTCGAGAATGTATATTCACTACATTAAGTATCTGAATGTATTTTTGGAGCGCATTATATTTAGCTACTGCTGTACAATCAATGGACATTTCTAGGAGATGACCCCCCTAAATGAAAGTTTGATATTAGTAGCATAGCATTGCCAATGACTAAAAAAATTGAAAATAGACTAAATTTTAAACGCATATATGATTGGTTACTAAATCAAAAACGATGCTAATATAAGTAAGTACATATTGAGAAGAAACTACTAAAAGACGAAGCAACTATTAGATATGAAGAGTACGGTAGGGAGAATATTGTAACACAAGGCAGCTTATAGGAAAGAATAATAGATTGAGCTGATAGCATTGAAATATAAGCTATGATGTTTAGAAATATGGAGGAAAAGGAGAAGGAGCAAAAGAAGGAATATTAAGTAACGGCAGGTCAGTGACCATGTCGAGGCGAGCAGCATCAGCAGTCTGATGACAGCCGGTGCTAGGGAAAAGGCACACCTCCATTCCGCCACATCAGTCAATATGCTACTTCCTTAGTGCATACGTCACAGCAATAACTGAGCTACCTGGTGCAACTCAGAGCAGTGTTGGAATTATAACGACATCAGCATGTAAAAAGTCTGAGAAGTCCCTATGGCATTAAAATATTTCAAGACAAGAGAATGCGGTTAATGTCACAGCATCAGGAATTGTCAGGATGACCCACTAAAAAACGGAGAAATAAAGGCCCTATAGCTATGGTGAAATGCTGGTTGACTTTTTGGTTGGAGCATTACAGCAAGTGTCGACGACCTACAAGCTGACCTTAAACAGCCACTGAAATATTTCCGCTACTCTTCCTTTCCTACTTCTTACTTGCCACTTTACAAAAGACGGCAGCAACGGCAGCAGCAGCAGCAGCGGTAGCAGCAGTACTGGTGGTAACAGCAGCAACAACACCCGAAAATTTCTTTAAAATGTATGTATGTATGCAGTGATCCACTCTATAAATCGAATCCTCCTCCAAAATACCATCGCTCCGGGCATTAACTGATCCTTCCATCCACAACAGCCTACATCCCATCTCCTTTCCTTCTGGAGTGACAGCCATCACCGAGGTCACAACATCTGTACAAACTTATTGCGCATCTCATAATAACACTGCAAAAGTATAATTTCATTGATAAGCATCTCTTAATATTCAAAACTCTGGAACAATAAATTTCCTTTTTGGAAAAAGTCGTATTTATAAATAAATAAGTTATTAAAAAATAATTTTGAGTAAAGGAATCGTCAATTTATTCAGCAACTAGTTTCTGTAGTTTTGATGTTGCTTCTAGCAGAATGTTACAAATTGTTTGAACAGCATCTATTAACTACCAGCTTATCACATAGATATATTTTCACTCTGTATAAGGACTGCAGCTATACTATTATAGTTAATAACATATTCCGTACTTACTCAATGTTTCATTTAGTATTAGCAAATAAATTATCAATGAACTTCTCCAATTTTAAGATGGAAAAAAAGCAAAAAAACAAAAATAAAACATTTTGTGTTGTTTATTATTCTTTAACTGTTAAAGTTTTGGCTCTCGGTCAAAATGATTTTAATGAAATTTTAAGAGAACTTCAGCAACTGTTAATATCAATTTTTGTATCGTTAAATGTCTGCATTTTCAAAATTTGTCCTGTAACTTTTTTTACAACGATTTCGATGATTTCCGATAATATTACCATTTAAATAACAAGACCTAAGTCTGTAAGATAGCTTTGAGACAAGCTTGATCAGTCCACTTGCATTCATTATTCTTTTCACGCAAAGATCCATTTAGTGAGGCTTTCTCTTAATAATGACGCAATATTTCTACTTGAAATTCAATTTAAGATTATTAAATTTAAGAATAGTTATTTTTCAAAACTGGTAATAAATGATCCAACGAAATTTATTCACCCAGCATTTTCTATGAAAGCTATTGTACTCATTGATCGTTCCGATTATTAACAGTGACTACACACTTCCTCAAACCAAACAATTACTTCCTTGAATCCACTTCCTCCCTATAAATTTCGAAACAGCAAAATACCTCTGTGTTTTATTCAAATCTGATATTTGCTTAGAATAAAAAGTTGTTTTTCTAAGGAAAAAGTCCGAGGATCAAAATAAAATTCTGAGGAAATGTTCGATCCAGCGATGTACAGTCTGTTTCCTATAAATCGAGGACATCTTGAAACTTTCTTTATCTTACCAACTGTTGATTGATGATCAACAATTTCCTGTTTTATCAATGAGTGTTACCTTAACATTGCTTCGTTTGAAATTTAAATAATGATAGTAAGGTGGCTGGTAGACAGCGCTATCTCAAATGAATTGCTTTGATGGTGTGCACAGAAGGAGCAGATATGCTGTGCTTTTCGGAGGGGGTCTGGTTGACAGCACCCGCGACAGCATGGCAGCCTAATTTGTTTTCAACAAAGTAAGATGAGCAATGGACGAAGGTGCCGCTCTTGTATTCGCTGGATTCCACAGCCACCGCTGGCAACAATACATAATAAACATGCATTCAATTCCATCGGTGCTATGTTGTGCTACCAACACGTCAGGCATCGCTGTCATTACTGAGATGTGACCAACAAATCTCTTAGATGTCGCGTATGTATGGGCGTTTCTATGTGTCACCATGAATGAGCATGCATTTTGTGACCAGCGGTGATCATCTCTGAATGGAATAGGAAGGACAGGAGAAGAGGGGAAACCGGGGTTTCATGGATCAGTTAGTTAGTTGGAGCTCGGAACCAGGGCAAGCAACCAGCAACACTGCCATTTTCCAAATTGACCTCCGAAATAAAATGAATTGAAATGAGATGCATTTTAATCGTACAAATTCTCATTACAATCTTTTCCCCTTTCTGTTCTTCCAGTGCTGTACCTGAGATAATACTCTCGCAAATTTCTGCTGAAAATACCTTATGTAAATTTGATTAGTAAGATATAGTATATATTATTCATTAGTTTGTCAGGATTTTTGCTGGGAAAAGAGCACAATAGAGCAGGCTCTGATATTTGTCAACTCAAGACGTTTCATTCTTGAAAAAAAAGACACTCTTTTGCAAATTGGTTTGATATCATTTAACTTTTCTAAACTGATTTTCATTCCGCTGAATAATGCCAAGAAAATATGTCAAATAAAAGTGGATAACTCTAAAAAATCACTTGAAAAATTAATTGCATATCAAATGTTAAATGTTATGTTTACTACCTGCAAAAATGGTACTTATTGAAATAACAGTTTTCTTTGAAGAGAAGGTGCAAGTGATAACTTTTGAAACACAGATCAAGAAATGTAAAACAAAAAAAAGATCCTTAATTGTAGTAATTTGGAAAATACAACTTATTGAGAGTTGTCGATAAATTATACAGTTTATTACTGCATTGGAATTTTTTAGCAGCGATATTTAGAAACAACTAACAGGTGTTTCGTATTAATACTAATCTTCCTCTTTTTAAATCAAAATGATGGCATTTGTTTGGTGGCTTATATCATTAGTTAATACTCTAAAATATAACTTTCATTCGAAAGTGTCATAATTTTTATCAGAATTCAAGACTTTTTATTTATTTAGTGATAAGAAAGAAGAGAAGGTGAGGTATTACTGTATGTCATGCAGGGAGTGCAGCCTTAAAAGACCTTACTGCGATCACTTATTAATCATAGTATTTTAACTTCATTCGAAATTTATCATTGATAAATGGACATCCTGAAGTTCAAATAAAAATTAATTTCTCTGTAAAGAAAATTTGATGAATAGCAATGAGAAGTCCTCTAATATCAAATTTGAAAAAGCCATATCAAGATGCATAACTTTTTAATTCCTTCTTTTCATTTATATTTTTGATAGTTCGAAGCATACGATTATCATCTTTCAGATTATTGGGATTATCCGAGTAATTATCTCCAACACTTGTGAAGCCAAATGATTGAAGCTAGATATGCTCTGATATTTGTCCTTAAGATAACTTCCGAAATTTCGATCACTTAATATGAAAACTAATTTTGCTTTAAAGTGGTGCTTTTGTAATGAGATATGACTTCAGAGTCAGTCTCAATCTAAGAGAAATAAACTGTGACTTACATCTGTGTGATAAACCGACTATAAGAAAAATGACTGAAATATAAAAGTTCATGCCATACCGATCTTTCTTACAAATGCTGAAGTCACACAAAACTCCCTTAGAATTGATATCTCAAAAAAAAAAAGAAAAAGAAAAAAGAAATGTCATCAAACTTAAGTCGATAGAAAAAGCGCGAAGATCTCCGCATGAGAAGAAATAGAGTAGGTGAATGGCTTCGAGTTTTTTAATGTTCTACGTGATTTTCTTTCTTTTGTCTTTTTTTTTATTTCTATAAAGTTCTTTACTTCCTTATTTTTACATTCCTTCAAAACTCGACCGATTTTCTAAAAATTTTAATAGCACACTTCTTGCATTTTAATCCTGCTTTCGGATTTTTCACCGGGAAGAGTGAAAAGTCAAACCTGAAAAATGACTTTTGCATTTCTAGTGAAATACCGATTTTTTATTCTCATCAATTGTTGGTGTTACTGATCTTTAAGCGTTTTTTTTTTGCTTTTTTACACATAAATGATGATTAATTTTGAGCCTTTGCTTTATTACTTGTGAAAAGGTGCAGGAAAAGTTGTCGGGTAGAGAAGTGTACAGTGCACACAGCATTAACTAAACATCCTTGACAAGAGGCCATGTGATGTAAAAGGAAGAAGTTTGCCCATCTTAAGATGCTAACAAACAATAGCAGGCAAGATCAGTGCAGTGAATTGTTGACAATGCATTTGTGTCGGTAGCGCACCACTGCATTCACTGCTTGTAAACGCGACCTTCGAAACCATAGCTTTTAGTTCACTTCTTGACATGAAACCATTGCAAAAATGTTTGCATGCATGTGTGCATGTTACAATGGCAATGCTTTTATTGCATTGCAATTGCTTTGACAAAACATAGGAAGAGTAGGGAGGACTGGGAAGACAGTAAATGTCCTTTGCCCTTGAGCATATCCATCTCATTGATAAATGTCACATTCGAGATGTAAAGGGCAAGAGTAGGAGGAAATGAGGAGAGTGGAACAAGCGACAACCTCTTCGTCGCTTTAGTTGAACTCACATCTTTGTATGATCATTATTGTTGTCGCTGCTATTGCAGAATTTCTACTAAAAGCTTTCTTTAGACATTGATGCACCCAATCTCAAGGTCTTCTTCCGCCACTCTAAGCCTATCTAAATTGACTACCGATGAAAGAAGCGAGTGAAGAACTTCCAGGTACGAATAGATATGGGAGGACGTTCGCACATACACACCCATACATAACTTCTGGGCTACTGACTGTAGTCCTCCTTTCTAAACAATTCATCGTCAAGCTGTGCTGAGCTGTACAAAACTACAACAATGATATTATTTACACTGAATGCTCGACAAAATCATTAAAAAATAGTGTTCAAACCTATAGTCAAAATTTATTTTTTTAAGGGGATGAAGTAAGGCGAATAATTCCAAAAAAAGAAAAAATTCTTGAAATATTAATATGAAACTAGACATTTAAATTGTACAATGTTTTTTATAAAAATTAACTATTGGTTAAATTGTACTAATGATCAGCCAGGATATTTTTGTGCTTTTCATTATTTGTGCTTTGATGAATCATAACATATATTCTATAATATTTTGTGAATCATATCTGCTACATATTGCATATGAATTAAGTTCAGTTTGCTTGCTGATTTCGCTTTCTTCGTTTTATCATTTTTGAGATTAACAGTACCTATTTTACTCTTTAAAATGATGTGTTCTTGCCATTTTCAAATTATTATTTAATGTGCAGCAGACAACTAAATGATTTATAAAACAGAAACTAAGGAAAGCAAAAGCTTGAACTTGGCACATTTAATAAACGTACACTATATAACTGCACTCCATGCTATGAGACTAGTCAGTTAAACAAAGCAGGTTGTTTTAATAATTAAGCTTATTATCAACATGCATTCGTGCCAACAATGGTCAATGAGTCCGATCAAACAATGTATATTAGGAACGATCGATCTTATCCGTAATACATTTACATTTGAACAGCATTACAGGGACTACAAAATAGCAATAGACATAAAAGTTTTTTATTTCTTCCCCTTTTTCTGCCAAAAAATACAACAAATTGAGACCAGCTGCTTTGAAGACAGAAGAAGCGAAATAATTTATTCAACCACTAAACAATATTTAAAATATCATAATTGTGTGAAACAGTTTCAATAAAGAGATGTACCAATTGAAGAAAGAAAATTTTTTCATTCAGACTAGTTTTCTTCATTCTTTGTCCTTTTTGTTCAAAAATGTTGTCACAGTACAATGTTTGAGTATTACCAAAAAATTTGAATCAATGATAATATCTAAAAGATTTAAAAATCTTGAGAAAGAAGAATTCAAAAAGAACCATTTACATGCATAAAATGTAACTTTATATCAAATCGCTATTATATCATACAATTTAAATTTGGAAAGAGCAATTAAAATTGTATATGCGAATTGAAGCGTTAGATAAATGTTACTGTGTGACAATATTTATTGGTTAGTGCAACAGCAAGTGTTGACCATCGTCTTACCACTGGAATGACTTTATATGATGTCTCACTGTTGACAGCCATCCTAACTTTCATTTCAAGTTCCAGTATGTGTCGTATCATTCAAGCTCTACTTTCCTTTCCCTGCATTTGACATCGAATAACAGAATTCTCATAGTTGAATGGTCATCTTTTTTTTCGACTGTATAAAATCTCAAGATTAATACATTTCCTCATTTACCCATGCCTATTCTTTTATGACCATATACTTAGGTATATTACAACTTGTTGAACCTTCTCCAGAAATTATGTATTATCGCTTAGAAAAAGGATGAACGATCTTCTTATTAACTTTTTCATTTTTAACAAATTGAGGCAGCTACTTCGAAGCAAACGGAAATCACGTTGCTTTAAGCCATCACTCATTTTGTATACAAAACATCAATTAATAAGATTAATTTTGATTCTCGCATCCGCCCTCTCTCGTTCATTAACTTAAAATCATTAATTTATGTTGTAGATGAACAGCTGTGTGATCATGCAAATCGCATTGCTATATTCCAATTATGCATATGGTATAATATGTTATGAATGCTCATCCGTTGCCACTGACGACTGCCTGAAAGAAAGCGTTTCTTGCATTTATGGACTTTTCGGCTGCATGAAAACGACAATTTACTCCGGTGGCATTGATAAATGTTAGCTTTTTACCAGGACTTCAAAAATTTTACTATGTAGTGTGCAAAGCTGCCTAGATAAATATTGACTACAGTTGGCAACTACGAGAACCAGGAAAATCGGATAATCGGCATGTACCGAGGGTGTACCGTGTTACCCGTGGCAGGCTCTGATATATGTCAACAATTTGCATTATTTGGCTATCGCGTCGTCACCTGCTACTGTTTCAATGATTTTTGCAATGGTATTGTAGCTGTCCAAACGAGCTTACCAGTTATGTTTTTATTCATCGTTTGTTATTTCACAACTTTCGTCTTCTAACTATTTATACGTATAAAACCATATGGACTAAACTGAGGTTGTTAAAAACCAGATTTAAGTCGAATAGGATTCCCCCAGTTTTCAACCCTTCCGATTGCACTTCTTTGAATGAATGTCATTCCCCGGCTAGTGACTTCGAATATCTGGTGTTACATCCACGCTTCCTCCTTACAATAGCACTATTTCCCATACAAAGATCGAGATTAATAATTACAGCCTCAGTGAGAGAATAACAATCTCCGACTATTCTAACAAATGTACACTAGCCCAATCTTAACTTTTAGATCTAGAACAGCCAAATAGAACCTAAGCATTTCACCTATCCCGGTTTCCCTATCGAAAACAGAATCTGTTAGCACTCAAGTCAGATTTTTCTGCCTTGATTGGACATCCTTTAACAATAATACCTTAATTTTTGTTTCACACACTCAGTGTAATGAAATCACAGATTTATTAGGCAAATGATATATTGAAAATCTTCTTAATTTTTTGAATGAAGCACACTTGAATATTTAAACAATTAATACAATTTCCTTGTTCTATAAACAAACAGAAAAACCTGAAACTTGAAAAAAAAAACATGAATCAAAAAATGTCGGAAGCAAAAACATGATCATCAATGATTAATTCTGCTAAATTGTGCAATCCATATGATAACACATCATATCAAGCACGAAATACAATGTGAAGAAAAGAAATAATAATCGTATGTCCAATTCTGAAATTCAAAATGAAGATGGGTATGAATCTAATAATTTTTACCTATCCAAAAAATAGTGTAGCAACGGTAACATTTCTAAATTACAGTCATTAAAAACTACAAACAGATGAAAATACGCATGTATATTTACCTGATTCTGCATCTCGTAACTGTTGTAGGTAATTATAACGAAAAGTCATAGTGGAAAAAAAAGTTAAAGCACCATTATTCACAGTAATAAGCAACTTGTGGGAAAAAACAAAAAAGGATATGGTTAGGCATGAGCATAAATTCAGGCCAATGGATTTCTCCAGGCACCTCTGAACTTCAAGGTTCCCAAACTAACTTTCAGTTTTTGCAGTGTAAAAATGCTCATAGCTAACAAAACAAAAAACACACATATACTCCAAGAGCACTTTGATTCTAAACGATAAAAAATGATAAACATTAACAACGAAGAAATTTAGAATCTAGTAATTAAATTTTGGGGAAATCACTATCCTTGAGAGGTGATATCAGATTATTATGCTGCAGAGCTGCAACAGAAGCGCGCTGAAATTCACTAGCTCCTGGACGTAGAAAGAATATTTCACCATTTTCAGATAAAACAGCTGAAGCAATTCCCTCAACGTCAGAAGCCTGTAAATCTACTGCAGTAAACAGACAATTACGGGAGTCTTTCTAGCATGAAGATATTAGTACAAATTTTATTTATTACATGTTCTTTTTAATGTTATGACTCATTCATTATGTGCTCTAGGGACACAATGAATATTAATACGTATGCGGTGTATATGGCTGAGGTTTAGCAACTCGAATTTTAATAATTTTGACTAGTTTTAAATAATTATGCAATAGCTAACCAGAAAAAAATAATTTATCCTGCTTTGTAAAAGCAAAGCCAGTGGAGGAAAACTTTTAAACAAAAATACCTTTGTAAAATGAATTTTCAGGTACTGTTTAATAGTTAGTGCAGAAAACAAAAACAGTTCGCCTTGATTGGTGATGATAACAATGAATTTTTCATACAATTTTCGATCTGAAAAAGAATGACTGTAGAAAGCAGAACTTGAAAACTTAATATGCAGTTTGACAAATAAAAAAGGATAACTATACGTGAGAGTCGAAGTGAAAAATACTTTCTTTTGATACTATTATTTTCCACAAAACAGCTGATTTTATTCAACTTGTTCTGCTTTTTTTGTACCCCTCATCAACGCTCTAGTCAATACAAAAAAATCCTACTTAAAAGTGTAGGCAGTAAAAATGAAACATATTACTTCATAAATAGTATAAATATATAATGCAATGTTAATGGACAAAGCAGAATAGTGGAAGAAGTTTTAACCAAGGTCTACAATTTGAATTAAGAAAATTCACTCTAGCGGTTATAAAAATGCAAATACACAAAGAAACGGAAATAAGCAGTGGGATGCAATTTTCGTAAAAAAAATTAATTTAAAGTATTGGCTGATGTACTTGTAGCTGATCGTAATGTAAGAAGCTGTGCCTTTCTAATTCGTGAGCCCTCCACGCCAGTAAATTTATATCGAAATCTGGTTGGTTTCATTGTCGGAAGCGCAAACGTTTTGATTTGCTCTTCAGTATAAATGATTAGTCTTTCTGTACCTGTCAAACCCTGAAGTGTTTCATGTTAAAAAATAGAAATGAAAACGCAATATTCTAGAAAACTGTTAATATGTGAGAATTTCTTACCGCACCTTTATAAGTTGAGACCCATCAATTGTTGCACATGTAAAATCAATAACTGGAGCTCGATGTTGCAACTGCACTTCCTTCACAAGAACAGAAACATCTTCCGGTCTTAGTGCATCGTCCGATATTGCATAAGCGAATATCACCCCTAAACATATGGTATATTTATATTTCTATAATGTCTTCATGAAAATAACAAACGTTAGCTATTATTTTTGTCCATTACAAACAATTTGGAAAATTATTATGGAAAAATGCAAAACAATTTATTAAAAAAGTTATGAGTAAACATACCACCATTTGTTCCAATCCAAAGACTATCGGTGCGGGAAGCAGTGGAAAGAATGTTTGTACGAAAGAACCTAAGTACTCGGACCGCAGAAACAGCAGGATCACCAACTAAAATATATGTATCAACCGTTGACTAACGTCACATAAACACTGTATTAGTTCTGCGAGTAATGGAAAATAAGTGAAAAAAATACCGTTGAGAGGTGCCTCGGTTCGAGAAATAATTTGACGTTCAACAGGTCTCACTTCATCGATGTCATCATTAGTTGCTGAGCATGCTGGTTCAGTGGAATGAATTCCACTCTAAATTGGTGATATCTTAATAATTATGTCTGAATAAATATAAATGCAACACGGAAAATTCAAAATTTATTTGACGCTATGATAATGCTTCAGCTTAAACTTTGTAAAGCATTTTAAGAAAATACTTGTGGGACTTTTTTCTTGCGACGAAAAGACTGACGGATCGACTTTTTCATGCTTTTAAACCTTGATAATGTACTCGCGTCTGTTAACCCTGCAATGAATGCAGTATTTATATAAATTTGGTACTTGGTTAGATGGAATATATAATGCATTCTACTTCATGATGAATAACTCATTGCCATTTTTGATTTAACACATCAGTTTCGTGAGCATCTATACCAAAACAAACTGCAAGAGTAATAAGACAGGAAGAAAGTCAACAATCAATTTTTGCAAAGATGTCAATCTAATGCAAGTCTACATTCACAGCCTTATTAAAAGAATGAAACTAAATAAATACATTCCTACACCTCACATCCCACATCTTAACTGAAAAGTCAAAACTGAAGAAACATTAGCTCGGAAGACTATAAAGACTGCAATCTTAAGATTTATAGGAAATAATTTAAATAAATTTACTGGCGAGTAAGGAGACCTTTTAAAGTAATCAAACATCTGGATATAAGCGTTGCCTGACTTTTCAAATCACACATCACAAAGCCATACTCGCATCCAAATGCTAAAAGATTACGTGACCGAAGAGATGCTACTGCTGTTATTGCAACTGGTGGACGCAACTGAATAAGATAGCTAAAATAATGCCAAATACAGGTTAAAGTGAAGTGTAATTAGTGCTTTAAACTGATATTAATTATATAAGAGTTGTCATTTTTTGGCACCACATTATTTAACGTCATCAACAAACTTTAATGTGTGCCCAAACTTTATGTGTCCATAGCATATTACAAGTAAATCAGCAAACAGCATACTCAAACCAACTTTAATAACAAACCTTCGGTTCTTATCAGTTTTAAAGGGCTGATATCCAACTGCATATGCCAGTGGAGCTCGTCGAGGAGGCAAAGCTTGTTGGTTGATGTTCGTTGGCAACTTCGACTTTGCTGCAACCTCATATTCTGTTCGCATTACGGTCAATGCTGCCTAAATGGTTTTATAGATTTGCATCGGAAACGAGCGGATACAACAATCGTTCAAATATGATTGAAATTTACTTATAAATCTTACCGATGATTCATCATCCAAATCATATACGATAACATGACCGGCACGACCACCTATTACTAACTGCCCGCTGCTTACATCGAAATACACTTTCTGTATGGCTAAACGTGGATCATCACAAAACGGATCGTATGTTCCAACCTTAAAGTTAAATATGGCTGCACGAGTACACATCACATATCAGGTGATCCTAACTGTAACACAAAAAAACCTTGCGAAAAGGAGGCCAATCAGTAATTTCATTAGAGTCATCATCGGACGCTCCGTTATTGGAAGCTTCAACTGAACTGCCTGAAAATTATTTGCTTTATTTTTGAAAACCAGCTCTAACATACTCGCATTAAAAAAGAACTTCTTTGATGAATTATAATAACATCAACTTATAGTAAAATGCATCTATATTTGAAAAATTATTGCTGTAATTATATGTTTGCAATGACAATCCCTTGATTTATTAAAGACAAAAAAAAAACAACTAACTTTCAGATTCACATTCTGTTCTATCAGTATCACTGTCTATTGAAAAAGAGCCTTCAAATTCTTTTGCTGTATTGATTTTCAATAAATAACGCAAACTGACAGAACCAGTTGACCAGAATTTCACAGTACCATCTTCGTGCCTTCAAAAAATATAACATTTTAATCAAATCTCTTCTGGAAATTTTAAACATGGATAATATTAAAATATGAGAAACTACGATCAGTAAATGTTGTAGCTAAATAAAAGAAATTCATTCTAAATATTCACTTGAGATTTAATGAAAAAGAATGTCTTCAGTATTTATCATAGAAAACTTGCCCTGTAATTAAAAGTTGTCGTTTTTCCGCGTTCGTAGCAGCACAAGGAGCAGGTGTCTGAGCATCGCCGCCAGCATGAACAGGCCACTTACACATGGATGACAATTTATTTTGGGCTTCGCTGGCCTTAATCAGTCCCTATAACATATGCTTAAATATTTTCTGAAGTGGTTCCGGTGGTTATAAACCGATATATATATATATATAAATACATATATAGGAAAAGAAGAAAAACTGATAGATTTACCTTCCAAACATGCTCTTCAATATTGGAATAGTGCATAACACATGTAATCTGAGATGAATGAATCGGCTGCAAATATGGCAAATTAAGAAGCGGCCAGCTCCCATCGGTCAAATCGATACACACGAGTTCCTGTTCACAAAGTACCATCAATGCCAAGCAATTTTTGTAATCCGCATCTGCAAGTAATAAATAGCATCATTATTGTTAGACTTATTATTACTATTATTCACTATCAATATTTTTATAATCATAGGTTAATAGCAGAAAAATAAAGGAGCTGTCCATCATTCAAGCGTGAAAAACTAGGATCTACCCTTTTTTGCAAACCATGATTCAGAGTGTCAATGAAATCGTAGAATGATCCCCTCAAGGACCATAAAATGCTGCAAATGATTATGTCCGAAAGCTGATAAAAGAGTGTATAAAAATTATAACCCACCGTTAAGCATTTGAATAACCTAAACCACATGATTAAGACGCTGACACCTATCTTGCTTCAGAAAATCATATTATTGGTAAACATTCGCCAAGAAACAAACGATAGTGAGGATAATAGACTAACGTATTTTGTTTGGCCAGTAAATTTGGAAGTCTGGATCTTAAATATCAAGAAAACATATTACCTTTCTGGTTTTGCAGTGAAGGTACAACAACAAAGTCAACAACAGCACTGCCAAAGTCGAATACTACCATTTTACCTTCTCTCATTGCTGTTAACGTGTAGCGATCACCATAGGAAGCACGCGGCATTCCGCCAGTGTATAATTTAATCGCTGACGGGTGGCTAAATTGCAACACATATTCGACAGGATTACTACGAACAATGCTATCTGGTACATATTCGTATTTAAACCTTGATCGCAAAGCAATGCAATGCAAAAAAAAAAACAGCAACAGTCAATACTTTGCAAAAAAGGCAAAAAGCTAAACTGAAAGGCTTCTACTTGTTAATAAAATACTATTTAATTCATAAAAAACAGCCCTAGATGTTTTTGTAAGAACTAAGAGAACGACACCTGGATGCACATATCCATCGTACTTTGTTAATAGAAGTACATGGAAACGGACCGAATGGTATGAAGGATGCTTCCACAGGTTCCATACATTGAATCCTCCATGTGCCCAACGAACCATCACTGTGAGAACAAATAAAATATTCCCCATCAACATGCCATGCTAAACTCTGGAAGAGAATAAATTAAGAGTGCGAACAACGAGACTCAAACTAATAACAAGCTTATCAAACGAATCTCTAAAGACCAGTGACAAAACAGTTAACAAAAAAAAACATTCTTTTAACAAACCATTATGCCTGTTTCTCAATCAAAACGTTGATGAAGCAGTATCAAGGTGAGCTTGAAATAAATTTGCACAAAGCAATCTTGCCACTTTAATATTATGTAAAACAGTAAGCAGATGCACACTGCACAGACAATTAATTACTAGCTGAATAATTAGTTGGAATTGACAAGCGATTTAAATTCAGAGGCAAGACAAGAAATTATTTCCCGTATGGACTTTATCAGAGCATCGTTCGACTGCATGTTTAAAGCTCAAAACAAAACCAAAAAGTAATGAGAATAAATGGCGTACAGTAATTGCTTGCTGGACAGTCCAATGGTGCAGCACCTCGCTGTTCAGCAAATTGTAATGAACAATAATATGGTTATTGAATGCAATAAGGACTTGAGTTGCATCAGTCGGATTCACCATAATTTGATTAGCGGATCTTCCAATGTCTTTTGAAGCGTTGATGCTGAATGCATGATAATTAAAAAAGATATGATTAAGGATATCGCATTTTACTAATCTTAAAATTTGATTTTCAAAGCTAAGAAAACAGTTGTTCGAAACTACAACTATCAACCTTTTCACAATTGTCTCCTCAAAAAGCAATACTTCCGAGAATTCGAGCGAAGCAGCGCACAATCCAAATATATTGCCCGTGATAGTACCAATGAAGAGACGAGCATTCGCTGGGTCTTGCACATTTTGCATTTCACAGCATGTTATTCGTTTCATCCTAAAATCACAATGAGAATGAGCCGAAAATCCAAACATAAAACTGTCGAAAATTTCTCAAAATACTTATCTTTGATTGACACATCTGGCTATTAGCAAGATGTGCCAATCAAAAATAAGTATTTCGGTTCTTAATACTGTGTTTAAAGCCGATTTATTGTCCAAGAAAATTTTCTTCAAATCTAAATGAAAAGAGCCTATGTTCACAGGTAATAGTAATTACCTGTCTTCAGTAGTAGCAGTGGTACGCTCAATTATGTCACCAGCAACCTGAAATTTATGAAAAGATTGATCCGAGCAAAGAACAATAAGAGTGCCCAGTCCTGCAGCAAAGTACATATGAGCAATGGAGATATTTCGAGGTGTCGTTGAACTCCATTCCACGTTTTCTGCTCCGAAACTGTAATTATGTTATTTTATTACAATAAAACACGTATTACACAGCATGAAACTATCAACTTAATTTCTAATTAATATACAATGCATATTAGTTGTAGAACACATCACATCTGTTGAGTATGAAATACGAAATTTTATTCATTGCGATAGCTCCTTCCTCAAAGGCTTATTACTTGATCTTAAATTTTTTTTTCTATGCCTTGTAGGCAAGGTTATGATTGCGAATAACTTGATATCTAAAATCCTAAATAACGAATGTCTGTATAACAAAATAATTTAAACCATTGGTTCAGGAGTTTAGTGTATAGAATAATTTATGAGATCGTTAAATTATCCAAAAATCCATTAACGAAGATGAGAAAGCCTGCAGAATTCCGAGAACTGCTTTACTTCTTGAAAAAGCATGCAAAAAGGATAAAGGATTTACGTTCATTAAAGCGCATATGCAACATTGTTCGACAAAAAAGACCTGATCACTAGCAGATTAAGAAAGACTGCTACCTCAAGATAGTTATGAATCTAATCAGTTTTGAAAACAACAAATAACAACAAAGCTGCAGGAAGCAACTGCAATTATCGACTAATAACTTCACTTCGCCAGACATACAAATGATTTATATGTGTGATTATGGGCAGGATAGGAAAGAAAAGTGAAGAAGATTTGAGAGATGCTCAATTGGTTAAATTATCCATCTCATTAGCTACTATCAGAATTACAAAATGCCCTGAATATTTCTATCAAACTTCCACCAATATTACTAAGTATAACAAAGATGAGCATTAAATTAAAGCATAATCTCATGTGATGCAGAAGCAGCCTGTCAACATGAGCTGCGTGTTAATACGACATTTACTTACGGTATATTTGCCCACTTGAATTAATAAAGAAGCAAATTTAAAATGTTATCAGAATACAAATCAACGAAAATGACTCACAATACTTACAATCGTTGAAAATCATCCAACAAACTCTCCCTATTGCCGTTCTTTCTCACTCATAACTGTATATTATGAGTGAGAAAAAATAGTGAGAAATTATGAGTGAGAAAAAAAAATTATGAGTGAGCAACAGGGAGAGCTTGTCTTCAAATCAAAGTTCTAAAAAAGAAGCATGTCAAAAATATTTGAATTACTTCAAGGACTATGACCACATGAAATAGACCACGTGAAACAACTGAAATATTTCGACAAAGTATTGATATTTAAAACTGGAGCTAAATGAAAAGGAAAAAGCAACGGGAATGACCAAAATGTTTGAAATAAAAGCCCAACAACATGATATATATCAAAACATAGGATATACCGAAGAACTTCAAATGTCACCACATTAAATGATCTACTTTACGCAGGTAACGGCCTAACGACCTTATTACTTATTACAACAATTTATGTTTCCAATAGAGGATCAACAGCATACATGGTGTATGATATTAGGAATGAGTCAACAAGAGACAGTCGTTGGTAAGTCTCAACGAAATATTGTATTATATGGAGAGATTTTGCAATGTGCGGATGAAGCAGAGCCTAATTCCATTGCTTTTCACAAAGAGAGTGAGCTTGTTCAACACATGCCATCACGGGTATCCAGGTATCAAAATCCAATGCGTTTTTTATCATATGGGCGTGAAAAGCCAATTACAAGTTCAAGTGGAGAGTGTCATACACTTAGTCTTTTCTTGTGCTTTTTTGTCTTTGATGGGTGGTAGACACTGCCTGACTTTTATGTGCGTTTCCAGCGAACAGTTTCCATGAATGAATCAATGATTTCTTAGCTTAGAATTCATTGAAAATTTTTGTTTTTTCGCAATACAATCGATGAAGATAAGCTCAAACTTACATTCGAACTTGTCCATCACTGGTACCTACCGCCATAAGACCCAGTATGTAATCGTATGCCAATGATGATACCAACTGTGGGAATCCATGTCGCAAACTCTGCAAGTTTGGTCCCTTTTCCTTTCAAAATGTAGTAAAAATCCTCTATGATATGTAGTGAGTAATGTACACAAAATACTATTCATCTCTTTTTCTATCAGATCAATAATACTCACTTATTGAAAAATTATCATCACGAATCTAAATCAAAATATCGACTGGAAATAAATCTTTTTAAAAAAAAGCAAAAAACATTGGTTCTACTTGTTCTGGATTTCAGTTCAAATAAACGAATAGTTTTTGAAACTTACTGAATTAAAAGAATAAAGAGAAAATCACATAAGGAGTAAAAGTTTTTAAAAAGGATAAAACAGGCTAAATTCAAACTTGTAATAAAAAGGCGGTATTCTATAACAGGCAATTAACAAAAAGAAATGAGTAACTAATGAGACATCACTAACAGGAGTATACTCAAAAAAGTCGTGGACATCGGTGTTCCTGAAATCCCCGGCAGGATGTATATGACTCCGAAGAAAACGCAACATCGGTTATCGCATTTGAACTGTTACAATTGCTTTCAAATTTTGCGGTAAATCCGAAACAACGCAGAATTAACTAGTCTTGGCGCAGCATATTTCCTGAATAAATAGATTACTTATCACATAATGTCATTTGCTTCTGTGCAGGCAAGCTGAAATAAATCGAGTTGCGTTCAACCACTCCGCTTAAGTTAATGAGCTAAAAACATTCATATTCTTAAAAATAAAAAATTGGAGAAAAACTGTTAAAAAATAGTCGTTAAATCAATCAAATGAACTAAAGTTAGCTTTTTGACATATGAAGCTTCTGAAGCTAAGTTATATGGATAACACTATGTGGAAGGGAAGTGTAGTGGAAAAATATTAGTTTATAAGTCGCTATAGATATTAAAAAACTTTTCATAGAACTAAAATGTGAAACACGATGCAGTAAAAGTGAACTGAATCTCAACTTTTATATAATCACATGAATTCCTCCGAAAGTTTCACTTCTGGAGAGCGGACAATGTATTGTGTTCTTTATTATAATGCTTAGTGAATTTACTTGTTCATAGAAAATGGCGAATCCAATTACTTGAATCTGCGCATACCATAAATATAATAGGACGTAAATCTCTATAATATTATTTGTAAAGTCACTTTTGAATATTAGTAATTCTACCAAGAAGAAAAATATTTGAAAAATGAATCTAAAATCAAAAAAGTACAAATTTACAGCAAAGATTACTCGTCTACCACATATATAAGCACAAAACAAAATGTTGATTTTAAATCATGCTGGGATTTTGGACTAAAAATTTTTTTTGCCGTTTTCAGCATATTTTTGAAACTGGAGTTGTTTCAGTAGCTAAAGAATAATTTCGAATAAGGACTCAAAAAAGTTCAGAGAAAATTTCTCAACTCTCTGTGATATGCACAGCAGAATTAAAAACGATAGGATGATGAAATAGAATAACTTTTTTTTTCATTGCCAAGTCCATTCCACCAACCGGTTTTTGCAGGTGGCAATGTCATCTACGGATGCTGTTTTACATAGTGCCCAAAACATCGATTATGCCACTCGTCAACTATTCAGTTTAATGTACGGTACGGTAGTTAGGACTGCTTCGCCTTAGCTGACCAGATGTATCAATGCCTTTTCTCCCTCCTGAACCTTCGAAAAATATGTTATGGATCAACATATGGCGAAATCTAGTAAAATGACGGCCTCTCCACTTCTATGAAAATAAGAAAATGGAATGAAGTGTGCGGAGGAAACATAATCTCATAATTTAAATACTTTGCTTCTTATGAAAGTTATATTACGATTTAACAGTATTCTGACGTCATGTGAGATTTATGCAAATAATTATATATATATATATGGAAGAAAGAAAGCTTACAGTAATATTTAAAACAAGATGAACCTTCTATAGTCTGATTATCCTACTTTCAATACACTTAGTGACTACTGAGTTTAGTCAGATAGAATGGTATAAGATAATTTCCATGTCAAATTCAAGAGAAACTAGTAAATTATAACAATTTTAAGTTCCACTTTTTTCCAAAAATGAACTACCGTAGCTTAGCATTTCTTATTACTTCCTGTTTTTAAAGGGAAAATAAGAAAGATGATAAATTGAAAGAGCGAAAATGGTTAATTCAAATCTTGTGATTGAATAAGAATGGATAAGGCACAAAAAATAAAAAAAAAAATTGAATGAGAAAGATCAACTCTATTGACGTTGGTCAATAGAGAGTTACCAATTAGGAGATAAATGTATTCATTTAGCTGGTCGAAGTCCTCACCACAGTCTTCCATGAATTCACAGCTGAGATTCAAGAGCCTATTTTTCAAGAGATTATTTTCCGGCAAGTTTCATATAAAAAACGAAAAGTTCCATTCTAAGTTGCATATTAAATTTTGAGCAGCAACAGTAATGGCAGGATTTCATTTAAAACATAGCATCCAAATGAATAGAGAAGTGGATTCAGTTAGAGAATCAGTACATTTACAAGACGAAATATAACAGACAAAAAGAAAAACCAGTAGGTCCGTTACTGGCTTGTGATATCCACGAAATCAGTAATAGAGGATATAATATCGAATTCTCTAAAACAATATTCACAATTCTATCTTATCGAAAGTCATAATAACAGTGAAACGGCATCATGAAGAAAACTCTGTGCAAAAAATTGTCAGAATATATCTGCACTGGAAATCAAATCAAACATAAGCATCCAAGAAGTAATTTAGATATTTCAGCAAGAGTGTACCAGTCAGATAGCCATGTTAAAAAGAACAGGGGGAGTAATTACCACTCTTCCTTATACGGTAGATAATCACTAAGTCACTTTATTAGCACGAGAAGTCATCACGAGCAAACAAAACAAGAGCTATTACACAAAGAGCACCAGCGTCACATCTACAAGACGCAAGCGCAAACGACCTTCCCCGCAAGTGCAACAGTGGAACAGTCATCGGCCGACCGCTAAATACCGGAACGGCCTAACTGGACCCGAAATAGGCTTACGAGGAAGATGGTTTCTATGGTTCCGGATTCATTTTCCTCTGTCGAGATTACTGGGAGAGACTTAGATTTCAAACATTTCAGTTATCGTTTGTAAATGTATGCACAATGATATTGTCAAAAATCACAGAATTTCAAGAATATATGGTGATGTCCTGAGTAACTAGAAGACTCATTATATCTGACTTACCTCTATCATAATAATTTATTCCGTGAAGTAATGTAAAGGCCCCATTGGATTCACTAAACAAATTTCGGTATGGCGATTTTCATTGCTAATAGGACAAAGTGACATAGAATGACTAGGTCTTGTTCAGACATTAAGATTGAGAGAAGAGAGGTGTTGAGTTGGGTCTCAACGTGCAATCATTAAGTCTGTATTATACCTGATTCGGTTTTTGTCCTGATAAGTGAGAAAAGAGAGAGACAGTGAACGCCATCAAATTCAGTTAGTAACAAACTTTGAAGCATTGTTTTCTATATTTCTCTTTCTAGCTATAATTTGACTCGTTAGGGAGTTAGTTCGAGATGATCGATTAAATATATGTACACAAATTGCAGTCATTCTTTGTTAATGGCTAATATATTTGTATCCAACTTCTTAGTCTCAAGTGTATCCATTATGCTTCATATTACCGTTAACCATTCTTGTCTTTCACCAGTGTAGGATGATTTCAAATATTGCATTAGCATTAGGACCATTTGATCTGTTCAATTATTCACCGTTGTAATTATAAATGCGAAAATATTCTAGAGTCAGTGGTCATGCAGTTGCAGGCGGAGTAAACTCGACTACTTCATTGTGGGTTTTTTGGTGACTTTAACTATTTAAAGTACATTTGGCTTGTTTATATATGTTAGAAATGTTGCCACTATTATTCTATTTGAAGTAAATGACCTGCACACAAACGACTGCTCTTCTCAAGTGCTGAAGATTCTAGAAGTATAATTTCATTAGTTCTTCCCGGTTACTTCCACTTCCTAATCATTTATGTCTAAGATGGTAGGGATCGTGATTTCTTAGCGATTCATTTCCGTGTTTTGTCTTGGACAAACTTCGTCATCGTATCCTTGACATATCATTTATGCGATAATAATATCGCTATTGTTGCACCATGTATCTATGTTTTTACTTCCTAATGTCCAAGCAGTATGACATTCATTTCTGAGTGATCGTAAGCCCAAGATGAAAACTTCTTTTGAGCCACGGACTTTATTTCCCAAAAATAGATTTTCCGGTTATTCTAGAGTTCAACAAATTCGAAATCGGTAACAAAATTTTCTAAAATAAGAGCATTTAGTAAATCAGTTCATGATATTTCTATATCAAAATGTCCAGAGTTATATGCTCCTGCGCTATCGACGAACCAAGAAACGAAAAATGTGAACATTATTCCACATGTTATGCCTGCAATAAATGTACTATTCAATACAATAATCTTAGCATTCTTGCTTCTTGTATTCTAATAGTTTATAAATACAACAGAGGGAATATGAAGTATTCATTTAAAACTTTCTGATCTGGGTGTTTATTGTAAGAAAAAATGTTACAATACTTTTCACTAAAACTATACGGTATGCTATTATATCGTGTCTTTTATTCATGGTTCAACCATGCATTTGACGAAGCCGGTTATCGGTCTTCCAAAACACATCTGCGATGCGAACATACATCCCACATCTGATAGTTTACAGTCCCTAGTTTAACACAGTTCATAATTTGTTTCCATCATATAAATTCAGAAATCAGTATATTAGAGAAATAAAAATAACAGACCAAAAATCAGGAAGAACGCTGCTATCATGCCTGCAACTGTTGACTTGGATGGTTCCACTATCCTAAATGAAATAATTCAGGGCTCCGCATTTCCTTGTTAAAATAGTTCATTTCTGAAAACGGTTAGTACTGTAAACAAGATATATAGTGCATACCAAGCACTATTGCTAATAGAATGAAAGATGAAATTATGCTCACCTTGGGACATACATCATTATTACGGAGCTAAAGTATCCACTTGTAATGGACATGATGACTGCAAAAATGATATAAATCCATACGTTATAGAACCACACATCCCAAGTTCGGTATTCAGGACGAAAATAACAGAATATCATCAGCGGAATAAGCGCAATGCGTGCAATTACCGGGACAACCACCCATTTTGGTGATGGCTAAAGTTTTAGTCATGAATTTAATTCTATCTTCGAGGAGAGAATTTCAACCAAATAACTCGGAATTTCAAAGTCATTTTATAAATAACATACCCACTGCACAAAATTAGCCAGAAATGATCCAGCGGCGGCAAAGAAATTGAACAGCAGATATGCCATGATCGGAGTGAACAGCTTCTCTACAAATTTGCTAATTAAATGTCAGAAGCATCAGATTCAATTCTTCAAACTTTATGTTTTTTGCGGTCGATATGGAACTTTTCGGATATGTCCGAAAGCGAGACTGAAAACTGGTTAGGCTGTTCAATGACTAATCGAGCCAAGAAAAAGATTCATGAGTTTAATCCAATGATCGAAATGCAGCATCAAGCGTGGCGGAACGCTCAATTCGCTTTTTACTGTCATCAAATATGAATTTTCTCTTATGTGGACTTATTTTTAGTTAGGTGAGTCATATACTTCTCAAGTTTAAATACGCATGAATTTTTCTAGCTCTTCATTAAATTTTCGCATGAGGTGATTAAAGCTGTTTATTACTGCCTTATTATTATTAATTTAACTCGCGTCAATGTTATGATTCTGTTTGATTCCATTAGCGCGAATGTAGGAAGGTACCTGGTATGAAAAAGTCATATTTTCCGCTTTTGTTATAATATTTGATGTCAGCCATTACTACGGGAAACAATGTCAATGTAACGAAAAACACACACCAGACATTGAAACACTGAATCCAAATCTAAAAATAACACACTGTACAAATTTAGTCTCGATCAAGGAAACAAGTTTTTGATTCAAGAGAATGAATCTGTAAGCTACTAAAAAACTGCTCGAGAAAAAACTAAAGAATTCCAAAAATAATTTACGCTTAGTTATGGTCTTTCATTTTCGGTTAGCAAAACGCTGATTAATTTCAATAAGAACTGCGATCTCATCCAGCCGATTGATGTACAGGACTTTAGAATTAATTTGAGTAAAAGACAACCTTGTGGTTGATATCTCACACAGGTTTTAAGAATGATATCTTTGATAATTACTCAGTCTCAAGGGAAAAAAATTATGCCCAAAATTCACATAACGAATGCAGTAGTTTCGAAAATCGATACCATCAGGTATGTTCATAGTTACTTTATTTTTTTATAAATTTAGATTAATGAATGCAAAAGCGAGAAGCCAACCTTTTTAAAAACTTGGAAGTATAACTTCAGTTTTTCCTTCAAACCTGTTTTTGATACGACTCTATTCATCTCAGTCCCATCCATGATTATTCCATCTATAGTACTGATTCTTTGTAAGTGCTGGCCCTCTTCATTTACGTTCTTATCAGTATGTTTTCTTGCTTTTTTCATATAATATTTGTAAAATTCCTAAAATTATGCTTTATAATAATGAAATATTTTATACTGGTTATTTTCAACCTTTAACCGCACTGAAAATATGAGTATGACTAAAAAAAATGAAGATATGGCAAATTTTCAAGCGTACAAGTTCTTGTAGTATGAATATTGATCCAAAACAAGCAGAAATTGTCAGCAAAGATATCAAGAAATAGAAAAACGCCGCCATTGATACATCTTTTGCAGCTGAAACACATCGACTATCATTACAAAGCATTACAAAGCATAGTTTGTTGCGTTACTGTTTTATAATGACAACAACACTAGTGATAGTTTATTAATAAAACCCAAATGTTTAAATTTCTTGTGAATTATTCATTACTCAAAATGGGCAGATTATCAGTTCCGAGCAACTCACATCATTTAAAATCTGCCGGAAACGAATAAACAAGATTTATTCTATGAGAGTGTAGATGTTTCATGTGCTCCGGTATTTGTAAATGCACATTTATATCTCCAAATATCCAAATTTTTTAATTTTTGGCTTTCATTTTTTGTTGCTGGAGGATACCACTTGTTGACAAGCGAGGGTAATATGCTGAGTTTGCACAGGTTTCGAAATATGACAGTAACCACTCTATTTCTATACTGCAATTTGAATTTGCGATGGACATCCACCTTTGAACTGATAATGAAGGTGGCTTGAATTCAACTCAAAGAGATCAATAAATTGGCATAAGTTCGAAACTGATCACTTCTCTTATTAATATTCCTCAAACCATAGAAGAATCTAAGCATAAAATGTAACTCACCAACCAGTGTTATGATACTTACGACGGATACAAATGTACCACATATATTATTGCCCAGTATCAGTGCGTTGGTATATTGAGGCGGAAAGTTTGCAGTTAAACCATAGAGTGAACTTTGATAAACGCCATTAGCTGCATTTAATAATACCACTGTTGCCATCGTGATGAAGAAAAATGCACTAATCACTAAAAGAATGAAATAATAAAGAAGATTAAAGATCACTCCACTAAGCGAAAAAAATTACAAAAATTTAAAATTACCATCCGGGAACCAAATATTGGTTAAAGAAATGAAGACTTACTGTGAGAAGTGTTAATAAAGGTGAATATGAGTGTTATCAAAATGATAATTGCCAGAACAAAAAGAGAAAAGCCAATGCGTCGTCTAAGACCACCTCTGTAAATTGTTGAAAACAAATTTTTTACTGAAAAAACTTGAAAGACTCGATGTAGCTTAAATGTCATTATCAGATGAGTCAAATTAGACAATTTTAATGCATTATCATTCCAGTTTGTCCCGTTTTATCAATAGCACTTTAACAAGTTATCATTAGCGAAAACAAAAACCATCCGGTCGGCAGTACAGTGCATATGTGAAAAGCCACCGATCAAATTATCTGATTCAATGCATTCTCTAGTCTGACTGTATGTCTCAAAGCATCTATCAATTATTTATCATTTTTATCCGTCTCTAAAAGTTCACTTTTTGTAGTCCTTTTGCAGCATGTATAGTATAAACAGAAGTATGAAATGAATGTTCTGAAATTACAAACTTGATCTGGACGAATAAATTGATCAGATTAAGTAGCAAAGTCGGTATCTGCGAAGCAAGGCCAAGATAAGCCAAAAAATGAAGAGCATAATCAGTCTTATGCATCATACCATCGGCACTCCTTTCCGCGAATTTGTAGTCCACATAATACTGTAAAGTTAATAACTTCAAAGTTATCATTATAATGTTGAAAAAAGAAAACTGAAGAGTTATGACTTTCAGCCTGTGAATCTCTTTTGTATAATGATAGCCAAATAAGCTTAATACAAACTAAGTAAATGTAAAGCCAGCAGCTCAGATATCAGTGACATAATTCAAAATGGATTTTTTTAGAATATTTTACTCTTTTTAAAAATTTTTTTGAATATGCTGGTAACAGGAACAAAGATTCTACGGGTTCTGAACTACAAGGTGTCAGGATATCTTTCAGTCCAAATGATGTAATATAAAGATTTTGAGGTTTTCGAAGCAAACATCCCATCCCGTTCAAGTGATTTAGAATCTATAATATCTATACAATGTGAACCGTGCAACATATTTGTGTTGCACGG
>UPTC01000642.1:0-30784 GCA_900537255.1 Acanthocheilonema viteae | reverse complement strand
GAAGAGTTTTATTTAGATTAAGTAAATAAGTAGCCTGATTAGCGAGAATTAACCTGAAATATGTGTCGTATCAGTTCCATCGGTTGTATTGGTTTTATAGGCTTACAGTCACTTCTGGTCATTGATTTGAAAAATGCGGTTGACATGCAGGGCAGTACTGTAAGTAAGATTAGACTGCACATTCTGAAATTCAAACCTTCAGAACAACAAATTCTTAAGTGAATAAATTCTTTGCTCGGTTATAAAGTTAATAATTTATCAATTACTGAACTCATTTCCCCATTCTATGGAATATAACGAGAACATTAGCGATAAAATATATTGATCGATAAGGTACTCATACCATTTCACTTAGATTTCAACAAAAAAAGAATATGAACTGAGCGGTTATAAATGAAAAACATTTCATTATGTGGAGGAGGTACCAACAAAATATTCCTCATAAATGCTGTTAAAATAACTGCTTTCTACGAATTATTTTGCTTTTAAATAAATTTTTTGTTTCTTTCAATATATCAAACTTGATAAGAAATGCAACAAATTTTTTCGAAACATTCATGCTGTTGACAGCTATTCCCTCTTGATGTTGACACCTATCTTATTATTCCTCCTTGAAGTTGATAATAACCTTAATTACTTTTTTTCTTGAACATTCTTTTATTTATTTTGATTATCCTAATAAAACCAATCTTTTTATAACCGCCAATCAGTTTTTTTTTCAATTAAAAGTGACATGTAACTTTCAAACATTCAAGAATTAGCAAAATATTTTTCTTTATCAAAAGATGTGCATGTTATAATATTAACATCTATAATTTAAACTGCTTGATAATTTTTGCATCGAAATTTAAACCATTTTTCAAGATCATATGATTTTTGATGAAATCTCGGCACTTCTGCTCAATCTGCTTAAATTAATTGGCATTAAGCATTGCGATGATTTTTATGACATATTCGCAAATACAATGACATAAAAGCAAACCGTCTATCAGATTGGGAACAATAAAATAATCGAAATAATTGCATAGCTAATATTTAACTATACTCAACTAATCCGCTCAGGCTTATTTTATGAATGGAAATGTTTTTGAATTTCAGAGCTAAATTGCCAGTTTGGACTGACTAGAATATTAAAAATAGTGCTTTATTTTACTCACAATTCACCCACAGAGTGCCGGGATTGCACGCTTTCATTTAGAAGATGTAGAAAAACGAAGTTGTTTAAATCAAAATTTTATTACATTTCAAATGTGATATATAGAATTTGATAATCGAAATAATTTTTATTGCAGACAATAAAAAACAAATTTTCATTCTTCTTTTTATTAAATCCAAGTGTATTGGATAGTTTTCTTTCATTATCTTAAAGAAAATTGCCAATGAGTGATTTTAACTGCAAACCTAAAAATGATCGAAATAAATCACAGTTTTCTGCTTTGTTATCTCACCTGAACTACAGTTGGAGGAATGGAATCAGTAGTTTACAAAAAAGTTATTTAATATTAAACTTTTTACAGCAAAAGATAAAAAGAAAAACTTGTTAGCAGTTTGAAACTCTCTTCCATTTTCAAGTATGAAATGAGAGATAACGTTTAAACAACATCATATCATTTACTGTATGATTATTAATATTGCTATTAACAGGCGATTTACATATTTTTGAGTAAAAACTAAAAGTAAAGTTAATGTTGAGAAAAAGAAAATTGATGGTTTTTTTGAAGTCAACAATTGTTGACTCAAACAAAATGAAATTCAAGTGTTATTAATTAGTTTTGGAACAGTATAAAAATGTTAAAAGGCAATATATTAGAGCAATGCACAATTATTCATCAGTTAATACCGAAGCAAGATAAAATTGCCATAAGGAATTTTAATTTCACTTAATTTTCGTTATCATAGAGAGAACGATAAGCTCAAAACTCAAAATGAATAGTGCGCTCCAATAAATGACAGTGAATATTTGTTAGACGATGATTTTTGTTATTGTCAATGATAATATTAGTTTCCGGGATAATATTCTAGCAGTGGCAATTTGCGCTGAAATATCTGACGTCATTTGAAATTTAAAATGAATTCGATTAACACAGTTTCATTTTAGGTTTTAAATTATTATTTCACAACTTTTAATGGCTTACGAAATATGCATCGCAAAATGCTGCAACTAACTAAGCTCATTTTAATTGAATTCTGGTAGTTCTATTAGATTTTATAAATTTAAAGTTTAATATGGAATTTTTATCCCTGCCGCTCCATCAAATAGATCACCTTTCAACCTGCGCTTCTTCTGAAAGTCACCACAGCTTTTGCGCACTCTTCGACACAGGAAGCAAAGCCACACTGCCACTTGCCAACTGCCGCCAACCGTAAGATTCGCTTACGTGTTATTCTAGCTAGTCTAATTGTTCTGTCTGTTATCATACAAATGGTCTATGGTCAGTGCTAGACAGCCATATTTAAAGTTATCAGTTACATGTCTAAAGCTTCTGGAAAAATATATTCTATCAAACTTTGAAAATTTCCAAATATTTTAAATATCCTGTAGTAGAAACGAAATAAAAAAGATGAAAATAAAATTGAAATTATTACTCTTTGCGTCATGCGTTCATTTTATTATTGTGAATTACTTTCTATTATGTTCATACTAAGTAAGAATTTTAAAAATACTCATAAATTAATACTCAACCTTATTTTTATCTTAGAGTTGATAGTAAAAGACTGAACTCCTTTATAATTCAAAAGTGCTGAAGAAGACTTTCATTAAGATTTATATCTTTTAAAAGCATAGAAATAATAAGTGAAATTTAATTAGTTATGATAGCCTCGTCTCCTTCTGGCTCCAATACAAATAGCATAAGTGCCCGCACTATTAACTTCTCTCTGAAACAGGGCAAGAAGTTATTATTGGATGAAGCATAGGCTTATAAACAGATTGGCTGTTCCGTCTAATCGTAATTGGGACATGAACTATACGCAAATACCTTAACGAGATATTATAACATCGATCGTCATCTCATCCACCATACACACTGCAATTTTTCAGTAATCTCAAACAAATTATAAACTTATAGGAGCGAATCACGCAATTATTGCTTTTTAGCGCAGCGCGTAGAATAAAACTGGGTTAATGTCAGATGGAGGAAAAGGACAGATGAGATGAATTTTTATTCCAATAATTTTCTTCAAATAAAAATATCAAGTAGCAAGCAAAACAAAGATCAAATATGCAAAAGGATTTTTAACTATCATTTATTAAAAAAAAATCGATCATCATTGGAAAAATTACCAATAGTAGTTTGAAGGAAATGAATTTTTCTCACTTTATTTATGACGATATAATTGTCATTTATTCGAAAAATCAACCATCATTTGATTCAATTTACAATTATTCGTTTTTTAAGAATAAGTGAAATGTGTGTGGAGATATCCAGTAAAAACTGGATGATTCAAGTGGACTCAGTTCTTTCCTGAGAATATATCTCAAATTTAATTAAATTTTACTTACTTGATTTTCATAGTTTTTACATTAATAATTACGGATAATTTGTTAACAAGTGATTAACAATTTTAATTCTTTGCTTTCATCAATTTCACAATTCCGCGTTTTTCGTATTGAGTGAATGAAGAACTGTTGGCAACGATGATGACGACAGAATTAATGTACACCAGATCCTGTTGTGATCAAATATTGAGAACTAATGAAAACTGATTATCAATTCAAAAGAAAACAAGTTCGAATAAAACAAAATTTTGTATATTCCGCTAATATTTTTGAATTACAAGTGAGAGAAATAATAATGAATAAAATGCTGTCACAATGGATTAAAATAACGAATGAAAATTAAAATGATAATGTAAATGATATAATATGAAATTTTGCTTAACTGTAATAAAAACTTAATTGATAAAAAAAGATAAAATAGCGTTCATAGCTTTCCCTTATTAACATAACTGTGTTGGAGAGTCATCGAATATAAATTTTCAATTAAATCTTCCTGTACCTTTTCATGTCTTCCTAAATACCTTTCCGCTTAAATCGTTTGTCGCATACATCGCATCTCTTGTTTACATGTGACAGCTCATGTGCTTTCAGTTAACTCTTTAGATTGGATCTTTTACCTCATGTATTTTGCCTCATGCGATCTCTTCTTTGCATGACAACTTATGTTCCTTCACAGTATCACACCTTTGCACATACAGATGGAATAATGTAGTCATTACTCTACCTGTCTTTCCCTTTTCTGGACCATTTTAAGATTTTTGGTGCCAAACTGTCCCAATTATACTTAATTTCGTCGCGGCACTTTTCTGTTTCATATGATTGGTAATTCTTGCTTGTATTAATGGATCATTTTCATTTGACACCTAAAATAATCCGAAATGATTTCATTTTTTTCCCATTAATTTCAACATGAAGGGATTAATGCATGTTTTCGGAGGTTCAAAGACAGATTAAATTTTTTTTTTGTATTGAATATTTACTGCAATGCTGCAAAATATACTAACTGTTTTAAAACCTTTAAAATATGCATACATCTCCGTTATACAATTTCTAAATTCATACAATTGTTCAGAAAAATTAAATTTTACAGCATTCAAGAAATATGGAATAATATAAGCAATTTAGTTAAGGAAATTTCATAAACCATATCATTTTACAAGTTATCGTCACTCTTCAAAAAATGGAGATATAACTTTCGAATAACATATGTCATTCAGCATTTAACTGAAGTTTTCAAATGTCTTAAGAACAAATCAAACTGGATCGAAAAATCGTATTAAAATAACCTTTAAAACAAGCTTATAGGAAAATACTATTGTCGGATCTCATTTGTTTCTTTTCATCTGGAATTTCACATAATTACATCGTGCTCACTTCTCAAATATAGTCAGTCACTGTACTAAATCTTCTCGTATAATTCTTTCGATACTGCATTTTATATAAACGAATCATTCTCCACCGTTCCAAATGCCAATGAAAAGGGAAACAGTAGCTTGAAAGGTCTTGACGGAAAACATCATCCCGTAGCTGTAATGTACAAATCCTAAAATAATGGGAAGTTGCTGCAGTTGCTATTCTTACTCTCGTAACCATCCCATTAAGTCAAATTAATTTGACCATTGTTAAATCAATCACTTATTACTTATATAGTGTTGCTAGGTGTCGGGACTCTATATGTGACCTCTATCTCTGTATGATTCCCTGAGAAATCAGAAAAAATGATGATCATTACTTCACAATATTTTCAGGCAAGGAAAGAAATGAAATTTTATTAAAAACACCGAATTATTATCAATGAAATATACAACAGTATGAAAAAAATACTAAACGCTTTGAATATAACTTGACAAAATAACACTATTCTGCTAACATAAATATGGATACATAAAAATTTTGGAAATGTCATTTCGGAAAATTTGGTTTTTGAAAACTGAATCGGATTTGATCAAAAGCAAAGATAAAAAGAACACAAAAGAGTATGAAGCAATTATTATTAATAACTTTTACCCATCACTTTGCAATTCATTAACATAAGTAATTAATAGTAATAAATAGACATATAAAAAGCTACAGTTGACGATGACTGAGAATAATATCAGATTGCAGCTTTAACCAAGTGGCAATATGTCTTGCTGACAATGGTTGCAATTCTCAAAACTGTTAAAACCAGCTATTGATGACAACAGTGATACAAAAAGTTTGAAATTCTATGAGAAGTTTCTAGGTTTTGATCTAAACAACAACTGAAATTAAATTATGAAATTTGGGAATAAATATCGAATATATTTTGATTAATCAGAAAATCCTTTTTGCTGAGTTTATGTTATTCCCTTGCAAAACAAGAGAAAGAAGTATGCAGATGCCTTGAAACGATATATTTTTGAAAGAAGGAAACAAAAATTCATAATACAAACTGGAAAATAACTGTACAAAAATGTATTTTCGTCAAAAGAAATTCAGAATGAACGAAACCGCGATATATAAGCCATAGCTTATAAAATTTAAAAATACGAAAATTCAGCAGCATCCCATTGCAAAAGCTGTGAGTATTTTAAAGAGGAGATAAACAAACATTTTGAAAACGCCAACACTGCACATCAAAGAAGTTAATCATTGAAAAGAACAGTATTTTTCATTTGCTTTGCTTAATTAATTCCTGATCTTTGGCTACTAATGTCTGTGCAGCGATGAAAAGATGAAGTAAGCTAATCGTTGATTTTAGTAGCGCAACTGGGAAAATAAGTATTGCTAGGAAGGGAATGAGATAAAAACCGTGAATATCTGGGCCGGACCAGAAATGATTGATATATACCAAGCTGTAGAACGCCTCGTTTCCCAAACACATCATAAAAAGGAACGGACGAGATGTATAGTAGAGATGCAAAACTCCATTTGATGACTGCTGGAAATTAATATAATCCCGATCTCAATATTAAAACAACAAAAAGTCTTTAAACATGCCCAGTCTTTTCCCTTCTCTTCACCTAATGGAGTGTATTAATATACTCCACAGTTCATTCATACTAGGCATATTCTCCAAAACGCGCTCATAAACATAAAAGCTTGATATCTATTATCTTAAACCACGCGCATCACATCTTCCAATACATTATTTAAACTCAATGTATGTTAGTTCTTAAATTTGCATTTGTTGTTCAAAACTTACTTTGTGGGTCAATTTACCCGTCACATCGCTAGCATGAAAATGGAGCCAGTGCGAGGCAACATCAATCACGGCTGATATTTGGAAATAAAACAAGTAATCGGGATAGAAACATCCGCAACACATTACCAATGCCATCAAAGCACAACGGTCTGTTAACATATCAAGCATAGCGCCAAAACGTGATGCTTAAAACAGAATTAAAAAAATGGAACAATTCTTAACTAAAAAAACTAATCTTGGCAGAAATTTCATCAACTTCATTCAGTACATTTTCAATAGAACTCAGTCAACTTTGATGAGGACTATATTTCGATGCAAAATTCTAAATTTCCAACACTAATGCTCTTAAGAGATTTCAGTTTATTAGAAAACCCGACTTACACACAAACATACACAAACAGGGATCTAACATACACTGATTATATAGTCGTGCCACATATCCGTCAACAGCATCCGAAGCAGCGCTTAGAATATAACAAATTGCTGCGCGCCATGGCGCATAGGTCATAGCCTCAAAGGATACCACAGCTAGGATAATTCGCAGATAGCCAATCAGATTTGGATAAAAAAGCCAAATATTCGTTTCCACCATTGTCAACCTTAAAAACTGAAAACGAAATTTTTTATTTTACGCAAGAGGATGCCTGCAGTGACATACTTGGTCCATTATGTCTTGAATCAAGAATACTTAGACAATAAATATGAGGACACATCAGAGAAAAGAAAACAACAAAGTACCAAAGGAAAAAAATAGAAGAAAAACAGATGCACCGAAAAAAATTAAGATTTTGCAAAACATACAAGATGCTCAGCTGTCAAAAACAATTCAAAATGTTAATTTAACATGAAAGGCTTTTATGCACCAGCTCATTGTAAACGATGGAACTGTCACATCGTTGAAAGATTACTTTAGCACTTCTACAAGTCTCAACTTCCTCCTTAGATAGCAGAATGCTTCGACATCAATATCACAAAGGATTTTGGATAGCTTCATAAAAAAAAGTTCAACAAAAAATCGTTTTTTAAAGAATTTTCTGAAAGGAATGAACATATCGCAAGTGCATAAAGTACGGTGGAGCATGAATTGGATCCCTGCTCACACTGGAGAAGCAAAAATCGATGATGATGCTGCACATTTTAGTGCTTATATTTGCGTACACTGAAAACAAAAAGACAAAGACATACCGATTCTTTTGCGATATTGAGGAAGGCACTATTGGGAATACAGAAAACGAGAAAGTAGGAAGGAATGGACATGGAAAGAGAATTTTTGATGACCACACTTAACAAATGGATAAAGACCTGCAACGAATTGTGAGACGTTTAAAACTGAAAACTGTTGCAAGATACGAAAGAAAGCAAACAGCATTAGCAAAATAAGTTATGATTCCTAGTATAAGTCAAATAGTCCGAGTTTATTTTTTCCTTTTTTTTCACCTTGCCGCTTTTTGTTGCATAACTGAAGTTCCAACCCCTTTTTTTGTTTTATATGCGTAGTTTCCTATTAGATGCATTAGGCCTGACAATATTCTTTTTAGAATTCCATGCAATCGACATCAACAACATTACTTTCCGAAGCTTACGAAGATGAGTATAAATCGGTATCATCGAATTACTTTTATTTTTATTCCAATTTCAAAAGAAATTTGTATGGAATCATCAACCCTGTCAGTTAAATTTCACTATAATTGAATTCTTCGCCATCACGACTTTAATTACAAAAGTTATCCGTTCTGCAAGTTCCTCGACTGAAAACCATGAACACAGAAAGAATATAAAATATGATAGACGATGTACAAACTCACTTCAGATTCTTCTAACAGTCAGAACTCCATCACTGTATTTTCTTCCCGAAAAAAAAAAGCCACACCATTGCAACTCTTCCATTCTTTATTCCATTTCAACAACTTCAAAATTCCCTGAAAGTAATCAATAAAAAGTATACCCCACAATGGATGAGAGCTCTCTGGAAATAAATTACCATATATGACGAGGAAAGTATAACGAAATAATAAAAGAGAAAAAAAATGTCATGGTTGAGGGAATGAGGGGAATCTTAAAAATGACATATCCAGAATTATCAGAAAAAGAGAACATCCTTAAACGATGTTGTGAGAACATCCTTAAACGAGAATGCGATGATTTGTTGAGATCCGTAGGTCCGAAGTTTTTTATTTTTTTTACAACCGCTGGTTTGAAGGTAGAGAGTGTTATTGTTTGAAGACTTTGAACCGAGAAACCTCGACAAGTTTACTAAAATCTCTACTAAAAATCCCAGCCTTTGTTTTTTCTACGGTAACTGCTAAAATGATTGCTAGTAATGTTAAGATCAAGGGATGAATTTTTGCATTGAAGGCATCGCAAAACATTTTAGGTACGGGATGCGTTTGTTTCATTTTGGAGTACCCGAGCTGTCTCGGGAAAAGCTTCGGAGATGTTCGTTTTGTTCTCTGTTTCGTTATTCTTAGCATTGAAGGGATTTAGCTATCCTCCCTTACGGTTGGCCCTTTTTAGAATTATTGAATGAAGCAGATCCATTCCAAGACGCATTCGCTAGTCGGCGTGCTAACGCGTTGCGTGAACTAAAACTGCTGCGCAGTTCTTCAGCAGTATGCATCGATACTTGTGCCGGAGAGGTGAACGGGATTCTCTTAAGAAACGTCGATTTTTGTGGAACGTACTGCATTGTATTTCAGTCACTTTTAAGCATCGTGTTTTACACGTTGTTTAAATTGCCCAATTTTTAAATTCTTCGGATTTTAGCTCGTTTTAACCGCTCCGCGGTTTAAAGACATCCAAGTAGGGGAAAACTAGAAGAAATGGCCGCAGCAGCAGCAGCAGCAGGAGCGGACTTCCATTATGGCAATGCCGCGGGCGGTGGGGCTGGATATAATGGAGCGGTATGTATCAATATTGTGACAGTCAAACTTCAAGAGTACAAATAATGGATGGCTAGGAAACGAAGCGTTTTCGCTTAGGGAAATTACCTTTTTTTAAGGCTTTAATTTAAGTAGCTGTTGGATATTTTGGGTCACATACTTGATTTAACTGAATGCTGATACCTAGAATACCTCTGATTGCTAAATTTGAGAATGTAAGTTCGTAATGAGTTTTTTTCTTTACTGGATATATAATAATGGGTGCTGGCAATACACACTATTTGACAAATGGATTGACTTCAGAAGATTTCAGGGTGGACCGCCGGGAGCTTTCCCTGGTGGCTATGGTGGTGCTCCAGGAGGTTATGGAGGATATGGTGCTCCAGGTTATGGAGGTTATGGTGGTTACGGTTATATGGATACTCAAAGCCCACTTGATGCGGAAATCCAGGTTTGTGAATTGATTTTACAGAAGATTAACAAAAAAACGGTGGTAATAAATAACGCATATGTAATTGTATTGTATTGCTTACTCAGATTAATAATCTGCTGACGGACAAGAAAAAAGAAAGAAGCGGTTCTTCTGCCAACTTTGTACAAATAATGTTTGGTGTTTGGTAGAAGTTTCAGCTTTTAGTGTTTAGCTGTAATATGTACACGCGCACCTTTACTTAAAATTTCATAGTGATGCCAGGAGTCAGTTGCAACCCAAATAGCTATTCGAGTCATTCCACGTTCGCTGAATTTCGTCATGGCAGAGGATAACAAATATGTTTGAGATTTCGAGCACAAGATTTCAATATTATGATGATTTACAGGTCGTGATTCGCGAAATACATAACGAGCAACAACTGATGGAACAGGGCGGTGAGTGGGGTGAACAGTTCAAAAATGCAAAACGACTATTAGCTGCTGAAGCAGATAAATTGGAAAATTCCATTGATCCAGAATGGCTCGAAGTTGACATCGCTAAACCAATTAAGGTCTCCAAGAAGGTTAAATTTAACATGATTTTTTATCTTCCACTTTAAATATTTAATGTAACCCACTGTTTTTGTCACAAAGGTGGTAATTAACTGAGATTGGAGAAGAAATGAAATACGAAATTGATATTTAAATCGCATTCTTTTAACAAAAATTTGTTTCCAGGTTCTGATTCCCAACTTCAGGCACCCACATTTCAACTTTGTTGGTAAAATTTTGGGACCAAAAGGAGCAACGTTGCAGGCCATGGCGAAACAATTTAAGTGTCACATTTATGTACTTGGTCGTGGTTCCACTAAGGATCGTGCCAAGGTCTTTATAAGTTTTATGTTTATTATATCAGTAAAAGAACTTTAGCAATATGTGCTGGTGGACAAATATAATTTTTCCTGATTGACTGTTATTAAACATTTTCCCTGCTCGAGGATAACCTGTAAATCTGCAAATTCAATCGAACTTTTTTTGCCAGGAGCAAGAATTACTGCAAAGTGGAGATCCGCAATATGCCCATTATGGTGGACCACTTCATGTCAAAGTAGAAACCATTGCACCAGCACATGTTGCATATCAACGAATAGCAGGCGTTTTGGAGCAGCTTTCTACTACTTTGCAACCGGTAAGTTTTCGACTTTTCTTCTTTCATTTTATATTCAGCAGAACTTTTATGACAATAACATGCAGTAGTTGTTCGTTATTTGCATTTGTCCATTAACTGTGTTAAGTGTTGAAAATTCGAACTTTCAATTTCTTAAGACATTGGTGTAATCCTGCTAGTACCGTCTGGTAATTCACTTGGTGCTATGATATTAGGCACGTGTTTTGGTATTGCGAGAGAAGTTGAGTTTTAAATAGTCAAAACATCGTGTTTTATTCGTATATCATTTGAAATGATGTTTCGGATCACCCTTATTATAGCTTCTTTTATGTAGTTTCTGGTCATATTCTCTTTCAGACACGTGATGAGACTTTTGACAAAATGAGTAATCAAGGCGGAGGAGCAGGCGATGGTGGTGAGAAAGGTATTCCTTTTTGTCTCTGAGTTTAGTAAAAATAGTTCTCTTGTAAAGTTTCTCTTTGTAGCAGATGGTGGAGAAGATGCAGGTGACGACCAGCCAGGTGGGGGAGCAATGCGAGGAGGAAGAGGAGGTTTTCGTGGTGGTCGAGGTGGGGAACGTGGTGGTTTTCGGGGACGTGGTGTTGATCGAGGAGGAATGCAACGCGGTGCTTACAGAGGCGTGCGAGGAGGTGGTGATCGTGGAGGGTAAAACAAAATACTTTTTCATCTTAAAATAAGTAATCAGTTGCTGAAAGAAGAATGATTCCGGAAACAGTGGTAAGCTGGTAGTGCTATATTTACTATGTTTTCATATCATATTTTTTGTTTCAGGTATCGCCCATATTGAATGCAAGCTTGAATGACACATGTCTTCAGTAATCCAATTCCAAATTAAAACAATTTAAAAATGTTTTTATCCACTTTTTTGGGCTGTTCCTCATATCCCATCAAATTTTGATCTACGGATCTCAACAAATCATCGCATTCTGTAACAATATAAATATGGTTAGTCATGTTTTTTTTTTTAAAAAAAATGGATTGCTAACGAATTGGTAGGAGTAACAAAAGTTCATGCTACAGGTGGTTTTCAGTTTTTCTAGGAATTTGGCTTTTAAAATCTTTGTTCTTGTCAGCTTGCTTTTGATGTTGTCTTGGTTACAACATGCACTTCTCATCTTTCTCTTATCCATTCAGTTTAATCTCTATCATTTTTATTTTGACTTCCATTGGATTATTCAACGATTATTCAAAAACCATAATTCAATCTTCATTTAAAAAACTGTAATAATTACCTTATATTAAGCAAGCTGTTTGAACACTGCCAGAAGGTAAAGCAATAAAATATATATTCAATCAATGCGATGAAATATAATTTATCTTACAGGTGGTATCGAGCTTCCTCACTCAAACACAAACATAAAAGCTAAACTTAAATAATCGGCAATCTTCAAATTAAACTCTCTCAAATGAAAGTGATGAATGAGAAAGAGAAAATTGGATGGTCACGCTGAGATCTGCAAATTTTTAAAAATCACAGATTAAATTTTTCCAATGTTAAATTTTTAAATTTTCAGTGTTAAGTATTATTTTTGCTTTTTCATTTTTTTTAAGTGGTAATATTCATTTTTCTAGAACTTAGTCTTTATTCTAATAATATCGGTTGCGGGTGGTGCTGCATAGATTTCGACGATGCGCAGAATGGATTAGACAATTCAAAATCTGATGTGTGCGGCATGCGCAACATTTCCCCTCTCCCCCCCGTATTAAAACTCAATCTTTTTTTATTTTTTTTTTTCATACTGTTCACTTAAAATAGAGGTCATCTTTGACTTTAGTAGCCATATTCATAGAGATAATAGTTACATACTAGAATTACTTTACAGCAACAATTAAGATGTTAGTATAAGAAATCATTAAATATAGCAGCCCATCCGCAGCTTCTCTCAAATGTTAAAATTTGTTCACAGTTATATTGCTCGAATCCACCAGTAAAATGTTGTTTTGTTAATGTGGGGTTTTGTCTAACATTAAATCAGTAATGACGTGCTGATTTCGGTTTAATGTGCAAACCATTTTGTTAAAAAATTTTAAAGAAAAAAATTTATCTATCAAGAATATAGATAGAAATAGTGGTGGTTCTAAAACATCATTAGGAAAAATGATTTATTAATGAGGTCTTGAATGAAATTACGAGACTAGGACTGAAAACTTCTGTATCTCTTGCAAAGTCTTCTGCATCGAATCTTATGAAAGGAGAAAAATCGACAGCTTAAACAAGCTGTTTGATGTTTAGTAGATGAAATTTGAAGAGCAATGTTATAATACCTGTCTTCTAAGATCTAAAATTCTGCTCAAATTATAATAAATTAATATATACAGAGGATCCATATCGCTGCGATCCAGGACTCTGGTTTTTAAATAATTTAATTATTTATTTAAACGCAGAAAATTATGATTATTTCACCTATAAATGATAATGATACAAAATTTGACGAGAGATTTGTGGTACTTACTAAATTCACCTCTGACCTTAAAGGACAATATATTTCAGATCCATAGAGTTGTAACCTGCTGACTATCTTTAACTCTTTCTATTTTAACCCGCTTAAATGGAAGGGAAAGTATTATGATTTTTAGTACTTCTATTTGAAATAACAGAATCTCAAATTTTATTATATAATGAATATTTATACTGCAATATTTAACGAACAAGGAACAAAAATTGTTAATAAATCGAAAACATGGAAATAAATCGGCCATTTAATTATGTACGGTTAAGTTTTTCTTCAGTTATTTGTGGAATTTTAAGGTAAGCTTAAGCGAAATCTAACTTTCACCCTAAATTTTAATAATCGGAACAGCAGAACAACTGTTTCCCCAAAAAATAATTTTTCATAATGTTGCAAATAAATTTGGATTTTATTGTTAATAAACATTTCAGGATCATCGATTCTGTGTACGGGTGATCATCATCGATCCATAACTTCTTGAAGCGGTGCTAGCTTTGGATAGCGTGATCTCATTGCATTACCAAGTGTCTTTGTTAGGCTTTTAAGATAATTTTGTTGTATAAATGTTTTGACGCATATTCTTTCCAATAAATTTTTCTGTAGTGTTGGCTTTAATTAGGTAAAACTCGTTTTTTCGAGGTCAGAATCTCTATAGATGGGATTTAAAAGTTTTTTAAATTAGTAATTATTGAATTACTACGGAAATATGATATACAGTCAGCAATATCTTCGGTGCGTAATTTTTTATCAGTAATCCACTCCGTACTTGGATTTCATGATGGACATTCGTCTTTGATATATTAAATTAAAAGTTCGTTTTCTGATGCAATATGTACTATACGTGGTCGAAGCTATGGTTCTGAGAGCTTTAATGGTTGGCAATAAATTTAGTTAGAAAAGAAAAATGCATCCGAAAAGATTGGATGTTGAGTAATGATCGTTTTGGCATTTGTATGGTTCTGGGAAAACATTTTTATTTCACTCTTGGCAAGATGTAAGAAACTGAATTAACTGATTTAATCATTTTACTTGTAAGTTGATGAGTGATTTTGCGTGGAATGAATTAATGCTAAATAAGCTTTTGAATAATATTGATATATCAGCATTTATCAGTGTCTCTCTTGTGTCTTCGCGATATAGGGATAACAAAGCTGGAAAGTTCCCAAGCAGTATGGAGTGTATGATACTGGCTGAAGTTAAGTAAGCTGAACTGCTGGATAGATAGTAAATAGAATTATTAACTGAGAAGACTTAAAAATTTTGATTTCCTTACATATTTTCACATCTATAATCGGTCGAAAAAATTCCCAAATGAGTAGTTGGAAACTAATTAGTATTAACCAGATCGTGTTAGTATCATCCAGAATTTTGTATTGATTGTGGTGTCATTGGTTGTCCATGTAAATGTGTTGTATACTCTTTTGTTTGAATGAGTAAAAAGTGCTGGAATAGTTTTGCAGCAGTAGCTCTCACAATCTCTTATTTACACTTTGAATGTCATATGTTCCATCTGGTTTTGAAAAATTTTGACTTATGCACTCTTCTTTCACCCGTTCCGTGTGTTTTGTGTGCAGCAGGTAACTGCACGAAACTTGTATCTTTGTTCGTTCTGTCATTTCCGCTGTGCATTACAGTGAGAAGTGGAAGAGCACATTTGCATTTGTTATTTTTTTGTTCTTTTGGAAATATTACTGTTTGGAGCATAAGTTTAATCTTGTTCAGTGAGATGTATGAGAAGATTTAAAAAAGTACAATTTTCCTTCGTAAAATGCGAGTCGCATTACACCGTACTTTACAAGGAATAAGAATAAAGTGTTAAAATGCTCATGTAGAGATCTTGCCAGATTTTACAATACTAGTTTCTTTCTAAACATACTATTGCATTTTGTTTCAATTTTGTTTTAGATATCATTTGAAGTTTGAAGTCCCTCATTCAATTCAGTTTTTTCGAACAATCTGCGAAGTATCTAATAATCTAAGCATTTTGTTTTAAAATTCATATCCAGATTTTACAGTGCTTCTGAATTCAATATGCCGGTGAAGATCGATACCAACAAGGAAGGCGACGGTTAGTTTACTGTTTCACATTTCAGTCATTAATATTCAAAACTTCATAACGTCTGTTGGTTCATCCGCTGATTTTATTTTCAAGCTGTTAAACTTGTTAGAGCGACCTGACCTATAATGGCGGATGCGCCCCAATATTTGTTTGAATTGGCTGATACATTTGGAGTTCATATTTCTTTATATCTTTTTACACTGTGTAATAATGCAAAGTAAGGAAATGCTTATATCGAGTGTTCTGCAAAACTGATGGAATATTCTAGTAGATTTTTAGGGGATAAAATTTTTTTTCAGGCAAAACATTCCCGAAAGCGGGGCAAACTGTAACTTGCCACTATGTGCTGACTTTGGAAAACGGAAAAGAAGTAAATTTTCCAATTGTTTTAACAATTTTAGTGTAAGTTCTCGTTTGAGGTTTTATTCTTTAATATATTTGATTTTCCAGTACTTTAATTAGACTGATTTTAGGTAGACAGTTCTCGTTCACGTGGCAAGCCATTCAAATTCAAGATCGGTTGCGGTGAAGTCATCAAAGGATGGGACGAAGGTGTTGCAAAGGTTTTATTTTTCACATATACTTAAATTAACTGTTGTAATTTTCTCCAATTCTCGTTTATGAAATTTAATTGTGCTCAGCATTTGGGAGATAGTTAAATATTGAACAAATCAGTAGATAAATTTGAGTCAAACTACGCATATAATTTGCAGATGTCTGTTGGTCAGCGTGCAAAGTTAACAGTTTCATCAGATCTTGGTTATGGTAGTCGAGGGATTCCAGGCGCTATACCACCAAATTCAACTCTGATTTTTGATGTTGAACTTCTTGGTGTGGAATGAAGGTGGTGATCTTACTGTGTGATTCATTTGCTGCCATCTACCTCCAATTATCTCTGATTGTCCTTACCTTTGATAATAAAAGTGGTAGATTATTTTACATTGCAACTCCTTCGAAACGATCAGTAATTGAGATTGAAGCTTTAAATTAATTTCTAGATTTTCCGTGGGGTTTCATGTTTCCTATTAAAATATTGGTGTGATTTGTTTTATTCTTTCTTCTCTCACTTGCACTTATTTTACTCTCCCAACTTAGTAATCTGTAATCTGTTACTGATTAAAATGTTGGCAGCTGCTTGCTGTTTTGTTCTTTTAATTGACATACTGATGAAGTTTGTTTTACATCCTTAAGATGTTTCGCTTAATGTCATTAAAAAATTGTTTCTCCAACTATAAGCTGTTGTTGAAATTAAATAGCTTTTGTTGTAATGTTCTGGTATCCTTGTTTTATTTGTAATCTTCAGATTAAAAAAATCTTATTTTGAGAAAGGTGTTCAATTTGCTCTCTCATTTATTGTCTGGTCTAGTTTCATGTATATTAGAAAAAGAATCGATTTTGGAACGAATTTATTACTATTGTAAACCTTTGCAGTTACACAACGAAACGAAAGATATATATTATGGATCAGTTAGAGTAAAATGGATGAGTTAAGATTGAGGAGTAGGAGCTTTAGTAAGCTTTAGTAACGAAATAAAAACTGTAACTTCTGATGTTTAGTGTAAGATTACTCTCAGTGCTGAAAGTTGATGCTTGAATAAATTGGATTCTTGTTCTTGGCGTTGGCAAAATTCCAATCTTGAGTTAATTGTTGATTTTGTATGCGGTGCAGGTCGTTCACTTGTCAAGGAGTAGCGCATCTTTATTGTGAGAATTATTACCTTTTGCTGCTGGATTATAGGTTTTGGGATATTCGATTTTGGGGTTAATGAAGGCTGAAAGATGGTGATATGAATCAAAGACTAACTAAGCTGTATTTGCAGAATGTTGTTAGCTTTGGATTGATAACGTGTCTTAACTGTTGAAAATCTTCAGTGGAGTGTTATAAAATGTGGAGTCAACAACTTCAAGTTGTTGGTAAAAGTCGATATTTCTTAAGCGTTTCACCGTCTACGTCGTTAATTCGCCCAGGTGAATTTTATAAAAGGAAGTCAGCATTCTTATTACTGACTGGAAAAGTTAGGTAAGCTCGCATTAATAAGACTGTATGGTCCTCTATTGTTTAGAAGGTAAAGTTGTGAAGTTCATATAACAATTTTGCTAGGGAAAAAATCCGTAAGAAAGAAATGAAGTATTAATCTGAGAGAATACTGGCTTTTGAGTCGTTTTAAATCTTATTTGATGTTTGTATACGGCATGATTTCTTTCCAGAGCGCTGAAAAGTTCTTTTTCAATAATCATAATGAAAAGAGCACATAGCGGGATTATGATTAATAGAGCAATTATATAAAAACGAAATCAGTTTTTGAATGGTTTGATGTTATTTTTGTGTTGTTTACTTTCTTCTCATATTTTTAAGCAATTGAATTTGCAGTTCGAAATATGTTTATCCAAGTGCAGGACACTCCTAATCCGGCAACTCTGAAATTTATTCCGGGTAAAACGATTATGGGAAAAGGTAAAGGGACGCTTGATTTTGTTAATTTCGTGTCTGCAAAGAGGAGTCCATTGGCTATGTAAGCTTTCATGTTATCCATTTATACAAATTATGATTATTATCATTTTTAGAACGCTTATCTAACTGTTATCCTTTTCATTCGTGAATCAAAAAAAATCCAAGTTAAATCATAATTTATGTAAATGTAAAGAGTAATCCAATGAAAGTGAGGATGGAGTTACTTTCGTTTTAGAGAATATTTTCTTTTTTTATAGGGAACTCTTTCGAATTAACGGTGTGAAAAGCGTTTTCTTCGGTGAAGATTATATTACGATTACAAAACAAAAGGAAGTCGATGATTGGGCACTGTTAAAACCTGGAATTTTTGCAGTACTTATGGACTATCTACAGTCAGAGAAACCAATCGTAAATGAAGGTGAAATGCCAAAGAGTCCCGAAGATACTGGTGAGTTTTTACAAATTTCTTAATGTGGTGTTTTTTGTCATGGAAAGAAGGAAACGTTGATTTCAAATTTGGTATTTCTACTTTATATATTTGCTAAGATTCTGTTTTCATATTTAAGAAATACATCCGGAGGATAGTGATACAGTCGCAATGATCAAGGAATTGTTGGAATGCCGTATAAAACCAATGGTGCAAGAAGATGGTGGTGATGTGATATATAAAGGTTTCCGTGATGGTGTAGTGTATCTTAAAATGCAGGTAATGAGATAACATGGATTGAAATTACAAAAGGCTCAGAATTTCTATCTCTGTATAACGTATGTCTAACACTGTTTCTTATATTTCCAATTTTGCAGATTTGATTTTATCTTGAATATTATATACATCCTGCTCTTTAAAATCATAACAACCATTTAGTTTTCAGTTGTCATACTTTTCAGGGATCATGTACGGGATGTCCAAGTTCATCGGTGACACTTCAATCCGGTATTAAAAACATGCTACAATTTTATGTGCCTGAAGTAAAAGATGTTGTAGAGGTTAAAGATGAAGCAGATAATATTTCGGACTCGGCTTTCGATGATCTGATGAGCAAAATTAGGGTAAGACCGGACTCGAACAAGAAAATTAAGAAATGAATTTTCAAATTTGCCTCTTCAAATGTTTTGAATAATGCAATGAAAAAATAAAGAATAATAGCTGATAAGTAAAAGTGAAGAAATAGGATATTCTTGACTGCATTGTCGCCTTTTTAAATAATTTATGCCATATAGTTTTCACACACGGAGAGACAATCATCCTTTTTGGGAGATTTTGAATTATTGTGAAGTCTTCGCAACAATAACAAGTTTTAAAATGGCTATTGCCGAGTATTGATTGTTTCGACAAAGTTCAGTAAAGCTAACCAATCATGGATATTGCATCGCATGCACAATATCTAGTAAATACAAAATACCAAAAACTTCGTACTACTGTCAGAGATGCAAGTCCAACAAGTAACCGGAATCTGCAGTCTGTGTATTCAGAGATTTACTCTTTTTCTAATATATAAATATATGCTAAAAAGTACTTAAACACATCTAATCATACGTCTTTTGAATAGAAATGATTAATATTTTACACATGTAAACAAGTTGCAATCGAACAGATTTGCTTTCTGATCGTTTTTCTTTAATTGTTTAAGGTTGAGTGGTTTCTCTTTTCCCAACTCTAAAAGACACATGTGACACTCCAATTTCGATCACTCACCATTTTTTAGTATAGTTTGTTCAATCCTTATAGTATAAAATCTATCATAATTACTTTCCGTCAGCAGTATCGTTCATCGCAACCAACACTTCTTTACGGAATAAATTTGTCAATGTATTTCATCTCTGAATTACTGCTAACGCATGAATTTAATTTTGCCGTGGACTCTTTAATCTTCAATTTTCCTCAAACCAATAAAAACCATTGAAATGGAATTATTGTTTAAAGACACCACGACTTGATAAATCACGATTTGATAAGTCTTGTTCTTATCTAAAATTGGGCATCGTATGTTTCTAATTTAAATCAAATATTTGCTTATTCGTTCGTCTCTTTCTTAAATTACAACGTGACCAGTGGTTTTATGTTCTTAATTAAAAGTGCACCTCTTATTTAGGTTTTCTTTTTCGAATATTTTCAAAAGCAAAACCAGAATCATTAGAAATATTTAATCTACTCAATGACTATTGTGCGAACGGGAAAGATAAACTGATGTGGCACAGTAAATTGCTTATGCCTTTTTTTTCAAAATTTGATTAAACGGAGCAGAGAAAGTAATATGCAAGCATTATTTGGCAGTGAAATAAACTTTCCAGGTTAAAATTCGTCAAACTCATGTTCGTACAATATATACAAATATCATCTATTGTACATACACAACATAAATTATGCAAATTACAGACGTTACCTGACTGTACAGGTTACCTCCCACTTAGATGGTTATCCTTATTCGATAAAAAAAGACCAAATACGTGTTGTTTTGATGATGGGTGATAATCAGCTAGGCTAACTCAGACACTGATTTCACTCATTGTCTCTGTTCATTGCATAATGTGGCATACAAACTGAACCTTTTTAATATTCGTATTGTTTCTAGGTGGAAGTCGAAATTTTTATTTTCGTAAATAAGATGGTCGCGAAGAGTTGTCGCAGTGTTTTGGAACGGATAATTTATGTAGAATTGGTAAAAATGAACGAACGAAACAGAAGGAGAAAGCAGAAGTTTGTGGATATCTGCTTTGTGAGTTTTCCAGTTCTTTATGTCTTTGCTCTTCACCATCCATCGCAATAAATTTCGTCTTCACTATTGTTTGAGACAATCTTTCCGTTGTTTGTCATTTTCAGTCAATCAGTTATCTCCAAAAATTGTACATCTCAACGACTAAAGTGATACTGCAGTTGGAGAGCGGAATGCCAGATTATATCAATGAATATTTGTAATATCCAATAATATTCACGCAGATAAAGTCAGTTAGTGGAAATTGGCGGTAAAGTTCACAGAGATATAGATGATCAAGTGCTAAAAGATTGGAAATTGTACTCTGGAAGCGCCAGTTTACGTCTTTACGTCGTGTTACTGATAATAATGCTAAAGTGATGATACTCAAAATGGAGTTGAGGCATGTTATTTTATAGCAGTAGAGAGTAATGACCAGAGATATTCAATCTTCGAATATTACAGCTTATATTAATGCCAAAATAAAGTTAAATATAATAGCACAATTATAGATAAAAGCGGAGATAAAGTTGCAATAAGTCGTTCTTGTGAAGTCGTATTGGTTGATAGCCTCAATAGTGAAAAATGGAGACATAATGTGCCTTACGGTTCTAAGCCTCATGCGGATGAAGGTTAGTTAATAAAAACCGCCGATAAAGTTGCAGAACAGATTATGTTTTTGTGTTGAAATGTGATTTTCGTCAAAACATGCAACTATATTTTAGATTTGGTGTCATCATCTGCATTCATAGATTCAATGAGGAATCGTTGGAAAAAAGGGTTAATTGTGTAAGAGTTTTCACGAAGACAATATGATGACTGTAAAACAAAGGAGGATATTGTAAAGGTGAAAGTTACTATTCTGTTTTGAATTTCTATATTTGCTGCTTACATTTTAGTTCTTTTTGAAGCGTAAGATTGGATAGTAGAAGCAGTTTTTTATTCCTCTTACTTATCAATGATTTTTTTAATAGAAACATCTTTTAATGGTTATTGAAAAATGCCATAAAGTTCCATAAAACAGCGTGTGAAAGAATATTTGCACATAAATTGCTTGTAATGAAAATACCGAATAATTTACCTTAAAGATTACAAATAAAAGAAAAAAAAAGAAACTTTAAAGAGATTTAGAAATAGCTGGCACCTCATGTCATGCGCAAAACAGTGAAGCTCTATTAACTTCTGTCCCGAAATTCTCATCATAACTCATATGCAACTTATATAAGATATTCTGAATTGGCGAAATATTTATGCATGAGGAAAAATTTTTAAATGTTCATGTAAGTTGAATATGAGATATGGCTGTTACTCAGTCTTTTTAGTCAAAATACATTACAATTAAATTTTACCTATAATCATTCTGTTATTGAAAGTCGTGTTCTACATTTGAATATTTGTAAGGATTTAATTTCTTATATTTTTTAAAAATTTGATCATAGTTTTGAGCATAATCATCCTTATTTCAATATCAAGATTTTTCAAATTCTATCATTTGAAGTTGATTGAAAATAAGGTGAACGAAATTATAACATCATTTTTTGAAGATCTGATGCAAAGTTTGATATCAGTAGTTATTAAAATCTTCGATTTAATATAATACGCGATAAAGCAAAGAGAGTGGAAGTTATTCGATTGATAATCTGTTTATGAAGACGATTAGTCATTTACATGTATTCACTTGTTTCTTCTTTGTTTGTTCTTGTTTTGTTTGTTCTTTTCAAAATACGCCAAAATTCGTCAGATGGGAAAACTGATTGGTCATGTATGATTTGGAAATATTGGAAAGATCCACTTGTGAATTAAAAAAAAGTAATGGCATTGGCTTAACAAGTGAAATAGTGATTTGAAAATGACTAATTTGTAGTTGAAAGTGGAAGTTTTGGAACTAAATAATCAGACAGACTAATTCGCCAAATTATGAAGAGTGGCTTTTCTAGATTATCATGAAAACATAGGGTAATTCATATTTCGCATTTTCATAATTCCAACTACATTGAGCTTGCAATCACTCTTTAGCAATTATAACTTCATAATAAAATTCGTTTCTTTGCTTTGAATTGCTTTTGTATTTTTGTTATGATATGTGTTTCTAATTTATTGTGTTTCATTGTTTTGGCATATTTATAATTTAGAAATTTTTGAATAAAGATGATGACTCTTTCTTTGTGTTAATTCCGATTGTTTCGTGCCGACTGGTTATTTTAATGATATTTTCTGCATTTTTTGTTTAAAGGCATTGTTTGCTTTTTATACATATATACATACAGTATTTTTTGCACAATCATGCACTAATTGGCCTAAATTTGAACGGATCCGATTATAATTTCCGGTTCACCCTCTTATCACTTCGAACAATTTTCGGTGGGTATCAATATTGTTTCTGCCAACGTCTGACTGATTTTTGAAGGCTTTCACACAGGCTGATGAAATCTTATTTATGTTGTAGCTTCAGTAATAGTTGTGGAGTCGACTGAAATTATCGACTAATATGAGCGAAATTTCAGTGAATTCATTGTGTTTTGTGTTTTATATTTAGATCGCTTCAGATTTCGCACTCCATTTAATATTTCGTTTCGTCCTAAGTTCAATTATGTTAAAGTACCTTGTAAGTTTTTTTTCGAACTGTTCCATATTTGATTGAAAAATATTTTGGAATGTAGCTAGTCATCTTGCTTTCAATTACCATATATACATTAATGTGCAGATATGAAGTTGATGTCCAAAAGTTTTCAGGCATCTTTTGGTCTCGGGGTTTATGTTGGTATCTATCTGGATCAAAACCGCCAGGTGAATACTTTTTATTGTCACCTTTTTATTGTCATTATAAGTAAACTGGGTAGCCCCTAAATGACTTTAACAGAGTAGTATTGTTAAGAATAGTTCAGAGAAATCAAAAGTTGATTTGTTAAAAAAGTTATGAGTGGCATACTAGTATATATTTGAAAAAATGATTATTATGGACATGAATTGTTGAGGTAGAAATTGACATTGTGCCGGAAAACTAAAGGCAGCTAATGGAAATTAATAGAAGTGCAACCTAAAAAAATACTTTGATTAAGAGTAAAGAAGATTGTTTTAGATTCAACCACTTTCTTCACCGAAAGAACTGTTTAGTCGTTTCTTGGATGAAGCTGATCACTTTCTGACTGGTGTTCGTGAAGAAAATATGAGTGACCGGGATCAAGTGAGGAAAATGGAGGAAGATTTCTTCAAGGACGTAGAGGATTGGTTCAAACCGAAGAAGCGTTATCCATAATCGTTATTGTACTCATATGTTATTTGTTGTATATATCTATAAGAATTCTTTGTAGTTTCGTTTTTTGACTTTTGCTATGAGCTATACCAGCATCATCAAAGTTAAGTCTCTAAAATATTGCTTACTTTCAAATCCTTACACTCATTTCAAGCGTTTGTTATTGGTAGTTTGTTAGTCGTCACGATCCACGATTAGCAAGAAAATGTATAAATACTTTTAATAAGACCATTCTGCGTAGAAATTATTAGTTCTTGTTTTCGACATGTTAGAATGGATCAAGTGATGATGAATACTACTCAGAGATAAAAATCTATGCGGAAGATGAAATATAAAGTTCCAACATTCATATCTAGCATATAAACAAATGTAGTCTAAAGCGCGATTTGCCTATTGTGCTTCTGTAATAAACAACTGGATATCTGAATGATTTTTTGATATTCTGACATTTTACTGGACAAAAATGCTAGATTGTGGAGAGAAGGTCATGTGTTGTGCTGCTCGGCAGTTTTTTAAACGATATTTACTGAAATTTGCACGGTTCACCTATTTCTGTGTAACCTATTACATAGTAACAGAACTTTTAATTGATTTCTTCGTATCAGAAATCATATGATATTGGAAAGAGCATCATTTTATGTGTGCTTGAATTTCATATTTTAACCTAATTATAAAACATGTAATGCCTTTCAAAATTCCATTAAGTCTTTTTGATGTATTATTATATTTAATAATATATCGACGAAAGTTCTACAATCTCTTAGAAGAGACAGAGCACTATGAAATGATTGTAGCTATGTTTGGACATGTTGATTGCGTTATGGAGTAAAAGAATAGGATGAAATAGAACAGTTATGGAATAGAATCATTTTGTATGAGATGTTTTTGAAATTTCAAAACATAGCAATCTTCATTTGGCTAATTACTTCATTTGGCCGGTTAGAAAATTAATACACTGTATTGTTAAACAAGAAGCTAAGAAGCGGAATTGCATTGGGAGTGTTATCATCAATTGGTATTTGTCAACGACTTCAAAATTTTCCGTAGTTTTCCACAACCTTAAATATTCAAAAATACTCCGAATCAATTTTCTACTTTAACAATCTTATTTATTTAGGAATTTTTTATTCTCTAATTCAAGCATCTCTTCTAACCTTCATTCATATTTTGTTTTGAATGAAAGCAGTTCTTATTTTCATTTAAATCATTGACAGCATAAAAAACACACACACACACACAAACGAATTTTTCCTTTTTGATTTTAGAAAGTATAGAAAATTCAGCACTTTCGATACTAAATATTTTAGTGCTATAATTTGAACAATGCGATACATTGAATTATAGAGTATTTTTGTGTAATGAATATTTAGAAGGTCTGGAATGAAATGAGGGAAATCAATTTTTGATTATAAGTTTTGTTGGATTGTTTTAACAATATGTTGAAAATGTAATACGAAAAAGCATTTGTAATACTGCGACAGGTGTTGTTTGCAATGGACGCTTAATGATAAATCATTGAGAATTCGTGTTGTGGTTGAGAAATGATCCATTCATTGACTGATTAATTTCGAAAGGATTTGAATTGTTAAGCAATCCCTCAAACTTTCTGCTTACAAAAACAATGTCAGCATATGACTGCACTTCAAGTATTGGACAATTGAAGTAGCCTCCTCATTTATTTACAATTCCACAAGAATTATGCCAACAGTTCATCATATGAGCCTAACAAAATACTGCTATGGAGAATGTTAAAAGCTAAGCAATCAGGTCAAGAATACTTTTAAGTTCTGATCTAAATTGACTAAAAAGTAGAAAGGACAGAATGGTTAATTCCACAGCATAATTATTTAATAAAAGATTTTAATGATGAAAGAAAAAAGTTATTGTTTTAAGGAAATTTGTAGCAAGAACAGTAAGAGGAAGAAAGAGAGAGAGTAAAGAGCTTGCAATGAAAAATGATTCAAGCAATTTATCGTATTCTAAAATTTCAATAGAACTTCAAAATTAAAGGATAATTTGGACAAGAGGAAATATGTTTACGGCGAGAAGCTCTTCCTGAAGTAAAGGATAAATTTAATTTTCCTATGTGATAGCGATTTTTTTCTTTGCAAAAGCTGAAAATTTTCACTAGATGTAGTTATAATAGACGTATTACCTGATCCAGTTAGATCGGACATATTGCTTAATTAAATAGATTGAGCGTGTTGCTTTATATAGCTATCATCAAACAGTTTCTGAATACATTTAAAATTAGGATTTTCATTTTATTGATATTTTACTATAAGGAATGACAACATTACAAAATTTTATTTTAAATTTTAAAATTTTTTAGGTTGAGAGAACATATCGGAATTCGGTCGCACTGTTTACTTGATAATTTGTTGTGGAATGTGGAAAAACTAATGTAATACTGATGTGAGACGCAGTTGTCAATGGCCTACTTTAGTCATTAATGATATATCATGGCCTGGTGGAGTAGTAGACTAGTTGGACTAAGTGATAGATATCCTCGGCTACTAATATTATTACTGAGTAGCTATCTGGGAAGTAGTAGGCGGAAGATTGCATATTTTGTTGATATTGGATGGATAGAGCGAAGAAAGCGAATTTTTTTTTGAGCTTCATAGATATTAGTATAGCTTGAGAGTTTTGCCAATGGCTAACTGCAGCTGCAGATGCAGTAGTGCAGTAGTAATAATAGTAGTGTGAGCAGTAGTTGCCACTAGATTATTGGTGCAGACTAGAAGGATAGGCTTTGTCGTCGTTATCAAATGAAAGTATTGGGTTGGAGAAATGCAAGGATGAGTTTCTGAATGGTGACAAGGAGTGCGGCGATTACGACCGTATTTTATTTTCATTTTTATCTCTTCCTTCTCTCTCTTCCATTCTTCTTTCCTCATCCTTTTCTTTAAATAAAAATCTTGAAAACATCATCATCATCATCATCATCATCATCATCATCATCATCTATCGATTTTGGAAACAGAATAGGAAGGCTCGGAAAATTGTTGTGTTGGTGAAAATTTTAAGTTGAATAATTTCAGATGGCAAACATGGAAAAATCGCATGAGTCAAATAATGTCATTAATTTGCCGGGGCCAAGTAACGTAAATTGCAATACATGGAATCGTGATGTCGGATATACAAGTACGATAGATACAGGGTCTCAACCACCTGAGTACCATCAAATTGTACCTACTCTTCGTTCAAATGTTGAACAAATGCGGAAATGTATTTCTATCGACTTATTATCGGCAAGTCAAAGAGAAGCTAATTTCTTGCGAATGATCGATCGGAAAGCTCCAATACTTTATCAACAAAGTGTCATCGAAAATGCTGTCCGACGCTACGAATGTTTTTGGCTTCCAATGCAGGTAACTTTTTAGTTCCTCAAATACTTCGTTAAAATAATATGCATATCTCAAGAATTGAGCTTTTGTTAAAAATAAGTCAATCAGAACTTTGAAATCTTTTTTGAAGACTGACTGATTTTTTACTGAACTTTGTATCTTTGCAAGTAGTGAAGATGTATGTGTCTGAAAGAATGTCTTTTTAAATATTCATCTGCTTAAATACTGAGGATGCGAATGTTGAAGGGAAATATTTTGTCAAACAGTAAAATATCGGCTGTCATTGTTGGTTCACTTACTCAACAAATTTTTCTAAATGTGGATAAAAGTTGAAAGAATGAGTCTTATTTCTATGCAAGATTTCAGAATATTTGTAATCAGAATTTTATTTATCAGATAAATTTTCCTCATTGATTCTTTTTCTATTCTATTCAAAAGAGGAAAAACGGAACTGAAATAATTTAAGTTATATTTTAAAAAAAAGAAACATATCTTGTAATTATTGTCTAAAAAATGATTCGGTATTTAAAAAAAATTTCTACAGGCTTCCTAAAAAATTTCCGATTCAGATTTTTTCGTCTAAAACTAACTTCTTAAGTAAGCTAATAAATTAATGGACATTCCCTGAGGCGTTTTGAGGGTTGATTTTTTTCCTGACCAATTTTTCTCATCAATAAAATGAGCACTTTACTCATTGAGCCTACTGTTTTTAAAAAAAAATATTTCTGACAACGCATAAGGTATAAATGAAAAAGTATGATGAAGTGATGAATAGAAATCTGAAGACAAGTACAGATGTCATTAGTTTAATCTACTTCGTCACTCTTTCTTTCAATTTTTACAAAAATTTTACGTTCTTATGATTTGCCACCATTTTTGCAAGCCCACTTAAAAGTTAACGACAAAGAAAAACTTTCAGAAAAATTACGCAAATGCTAGCTTATAGTCAAATTCTGCAGATAGTATTCAACTTTAAGCCATAAATAATGATTTCATACAATCAGTATAAATTAAGAGTGAAGAAAAGGTCTAACTCTATACATGAAATGAACCAATGAGAAATGTTTGATAAGTTCACAATGATAATTTTGCTAATTGTTAATCTTAATCGGGAAGAAACATACTATGAAATCAAAAGGTTTTGAGAAGGATAGTTAGTTTAAGGATAGTTAGTTTAATGAGCAGAATGTTGTATTTCGAGATGATAGATTTATCAACTGAATTAATTAATGAACTTATCAATATTTATCGTTATATTAATAATCAAAATCAACAAATAAATTATATGAGCGATTGTATTTTGATCTGTCACTATTGATAGGAATATATAAGATGCAATGTGTGGTATTTGTTCACATATAATATTCCGTTATTTTGTTGACTAAATTTTTGCAGGCAGCCCAGCCAGATGTGAGAAATATACCGCCATTAGATGTTCATTGGGTATGGCATTGTCATATGCTTAGTCCAATACATTATCAACAGGTTTGTTTATTTAGAGTAGAGACAATTTTTTTAAAATAACATTTTATTTTAATTCATTCGATGATCTATCATCCATTATATTTCAATTTTCCATAATCTATTAATGAGTATGCTTGGAAATATCAGCAATTAGCGCTTGTTTACAGTTTGGATATTTCCACTTATATCAAAAATCCTGATGAATAAACAGAATTATCGTGAGTAATTCAGGATTGTGAAACGATATGTGGAACAATGATTGATCATAAATTACTTAGTTCGGATGAAATTCAACAACGATATGAACAGTCTGTTAGTATTTGGCAAAGTTTTTGCGGTGATGAACCTTATGATTTTTTGAGTTCCAAAATGAACAACCATCAATCATATCAGTCACGATCATCGTATGATATTGCCGCCGCTGCACAACGGCAACGTAATTTTAATTATCAGGTGGCACTTTTTATAAAATTGATCCTTTTTCTTTTATATTTTAAGGTTATTAAAATCTTTTAGAGTCAAATGTTTCGCAAAAAAAAGATGAACAAAATTGACACTGTTCTTTCAATAAAATTTTAAGCTTGGAGTTTTCCTAACTTCCATTAACTTCCAACACATTCACTTATTTTTTCCAGATCTCATTGCCACACTATACGTCACCAAAATTTATTAGCGACGCTGTAGAACGATACCTCAATTTTCTGTTATTGAAACAAACTTACACAGATCAATTTTTAACGCCTTGCTATGATTTTGATATTGTGTGGCATACACATCAGGTTCCTTGCTTTAAGATATTTTTAACCAAGATGAAGCGTAAATTTTAAAAATCTACATAGTTATGTAATTTTTTTATCGAGTTGTGAATTAGAGAAAAAGAAGCTCTTTAAGTTTCATATATTGAATTTTTACATTTTGATCAGTTTAGGTCCATCCACATTCTTACCTGCGTGATTGTACAGCAATTTTTGGTTGGTTAATGAAACATGATGATACAGTGAATGATCGTAATAAGAATAGTAAGTTACTCAAAGGTGAAGCGATGACAAAGAGGCTTTGGGCTGCGCATTTTCAAACTGGATTTTGGCGCAGAGGTTCAATGTACAGGTATCACTAAATGCTGAATATTTCCAAAATTCAAAAAATTGATGAAATTTTTTCCAACATTACGTTTTTCAAAGGATATTTTCCCTTTATGTGTTGAGTTGTACGTTTAAATTTTACAAACCATAAACTTCATTTTTAAAAAATTTACTTATCTAGTTCATTAGATATTTTCTGAGATGTGATTAAACAATTTCAGAGTTCTCTGTTCCGGATTATCAGCCTCTAATCCCAATTTCCATTAGGTAGCGCTAGCACCACTTCTAAGATCATCTAAAACATTTTATTATTGCTGAAAGATCAGGCGAAAAAAATTCCAATTGTCAACAGTCCTGTGAATTACAGTCTTTCATTTTAGAGGACATCCAGCGCCATCTTTTTTGGGTTTTGAAGCGCAAGATTTGAGTAGTATTACTTATGGCCAGGTGCACATACCATCAATCACTCTTCGTGAAATTCCATTACAACGAGAACAAGTCCGCTTGAAATTGCTGTACGGAAATAAAAAAGTTACAACATTCAATGCAGATCTCACCTCGAAACAGGTAATGTACCGAGAACTTCAAATCTCTTTTACTTTTTCGAAAATTTCTCCAGAATGAAAATTGTCAGTTTCCCATGATGCAGTAATTTTTTCTTTTTCAAATCAGGTGACAAAATCTGGCTTCTCATTGGTCTGGCAACCAACCGAGAATTCTGCAAGCCCATCAGTTGTAAAATTTCCATTTGAACGACGCAATCCTAAAGAATTATCTCTTGAATTGGAACTCTTCGACAAGGTATTTCTGCAAAAGAAAGATGTAGTTAAGTTAACT
>UPTC01000641.1:0-30831 GCA_900537255.1 Acanthocheilonema viteae | reverse complement strand
ACATACACACGTACACATACACACATACACATACACACGTACATACACATACACGTATACACATAACGTATACACACATACACAATTCATCTCTGTTCAGCACACATAAATCGACAGAGGAGTGAAAGGGCCTTCTTCCATTGCTTCTCTTCTTCTATTACTTCATAATGGACTTTTTGTCTGTGAGAAATTTTATGGAAGGAATTCATTGAGATGAAATACCTCAACTTCCCACACATCGCCAACAGCGTGCTATTTTTACACACAATTATTCATACCATTCGTCTTCCTATCTCCAATTTACTCCCATTTATTTCGCCCGTTGACCCATTAGCTTAACGAAATGTTGTCGTTGTTGTTTAAATTGTATTGCCAGCTAACTCTCTTAATTTTCTAATCTTAATAACTAATAACATCCGTAGCGTATAGCATTGTGTTCCTTCGCTTCCATTTACTCTTTCGGCTTCCTGTTTTAAGTCCATATACTTCCATAACTTAAGAAATGTTAACTTAACACTCCCCACTTCACTTCTCATTGTACCTCTTCAACAATCAGCAAAAGTAATCAGTAAATCCTACTACTACTACTACTACTACGCTTTATTGACAGTCACTTTTTAATAATACTTTGTCTTCTGTCTCTTTCTCTCTCTCTCTCTCTCTCATCTGCAAGGCTTTTTATACATCATGCATTGACATTTTTCCTCATTCTTGTTCCTTATGCACTGCAACATTCATATCACATCTCTTGGCAGTTGTTAGTTGGAGTGCCTTAATAGGTTTCACTGTTACGTATCCTTTCATCCGTTTATTATTTCATCGCGATGAAATATGACTGATTTCATTATGCCTCAAATTAGATTTTATATATTTCGAGAAATGGACAAATTTTTAAGAAATCATAGCAGTGCAAAATGGAAAAGATAACTTTAATGACTGAGGAGGACTTTGGAACTTCAAAAACAAAACCTCTATTTTGAATTTGATGAAATTTTTTAATCAGATCATCTTGATATTATGTTTACATTTTGCTTAATTGGTACTTTCAATTCAATTCTTGGAGTCAAATAATCAAATCAGATTAGAAAATTTTTATATAATATTTTACCCTGCTAAATGGTTAAAGTTTTTGAATTTTAATTTCAGAAATTTTTATACTCAATCTTTATACTTATTAAATAAAGAAAGCATATTCTTATAAGCATTATCTCAAAGAGAAATACGTGAAAATCTCAAATGAGGAGTAGGATTTCATCACTACAGTTGCTGAAAAAGAAGTCTCCAAATCAGACCAGTATTAGGAATCCCTTTTTATTTACTGAAATGCAAACACTAGATAGTTATATTAGCAAGTTATTCTATATTATACAAATTTAAATGAAAGCGAAATTGAAGCCATAAAAACAGGTATCTGAAATTTTGGGGAGAAGGAGGAGAGTGACATCTGAGAATTGATAATAATTTCTCTTCACTCCTGAAAAAAAAACACTTATATCTGCGTAGGAAAATGAGAATGACAGAAATAGAAATTACTATAGCTATTTTAAATCAATAAATGACTATGAATAATAAAAGTAAATCCAACTTTTTTTAACTCTGAAATAACAATGAGAATTTCAGAAGATTGTTCTCCAAATTCATTATTGGATGTTATTTTTTAAAAGAAAAATCTTGGAAAGCGTATTAAAATGAGTCGTAAATTTGCCATTTATACAGTTAAAATTAAGCAAAATCTGTAAAAAGTACGAAAATGATGAGCTTTGGTGGTGAATTAGCTAAGAAAAAGTGAAATACAGGGAAAAAAATCAGTTATTAAATGCCAGAATGGTTGGTAATACATTATGCTACTATCCAAGAATATACCATTCCTAGACTTTGCATACTTTACATAAAGTAGTAGGCAGTGCATAAATTGTAAAGCAGTTCAATCAGACAAACTATAATTTCATCGTTAGTTTCATTGCTTTAGACATTTCACCATCTGCTCCCAAAGTATCGTAATGTAGATAATTTATTTTATTCTCAAAAGAGCATACTGCATAACTTTCTCGAATTCTCTAGTTTCAGTTTTTTTTTTAAAAAAAAAAATATAATTTTAAAACTTTTGCAACGCCTCCCTATATTCTGCATCCTTCTTGTTCCATTAAAATGATTCGTTTTTCAATCTCATTCGTATCGTTCATTCACATCAATTAATTCTTGCTTGCAAAAATTCTCTTGGCATTATTTTTAAGTTTGCTTATAAAATGTTTTTTTATTGCTCAATAGATTGACTTATAATAATCTGTTACCAATTATTCTGGCATTTTATATTCCTAATTCTTCAATATAATCAACTACGAAATTTCTCTGAAACATAAAAATTCTTTCTAAATACTTTTGTTCATTATGAAATATATTCCTAATTTTTGTAGGATAACATGCAAACATGCAAACTTGACGGTATCATATAAGTGATATCTTATTCTTATGATACTAGCGGTATTTGCTCATTAATAGCATGCATTTTTTACTTATGAAAATAGATTATAAATACAGTTGAAATTAATTGTCGTTAACACCAAATAATTTTGTTGATCTAAAAAGCTGAAATGGAAATTTGATATTTTATAATCAAAATTTAAACATATGCTTTATCTAAGATACCATAGTATATTTGATAACAGTGAAATAATATTTCTAACGATAATAATAGGAATAATAACATAAACATTTGCGTAAATTATGGACATCACAATGAAGTGGAAAATGTGCAGAATTATTTAACTCGTTTTACTTCTACTTTCATAATTTTTACTTCCATAACTACTTTCATAATTTCCTTTTTCAACTTCTTTAAATGAATTTTTTTATCGTAATGGATGATCATTTCATATTTACGCCGAGAACTTTTTCATTTTTTACATTATAACAGTCAACTTTGAACTTTTTTCTCCTTCTTACAATGTTTTGAGTTAAAAATTTCAAATTAGCGGATCTTAACAAAGCAATTGCATAAAAACTTTTTATATCACTGTGGAAATGACAGATTAGTCTGATCGGTGGATACGGTAGACGAGAGAAGGAAGAGACAGTGATTCTGTAGAAAGTCTCAACTTTGTTTTTAAACATGTATGTTGAATAAATAAAAATAAAAAGAGTAGTTAAGTGAGTATTACTTAGTGAAAAAGTAGCGTAAAACAGTGAAGAAATAGACCTTCTTCAATCCATTTCTTGATGAGAACTAGATGTTGTATTAAATATGCATTTCTACTTTATCGCATTATAAAGAAAGATTTCGAAGACTTCTGTAAAAATAAAACAATATTGAAAATGAATAAAAAAGTATCACATAAATTTTCACTATCCAGGGATAATACATGCTAATCATGACAAGTATTTATTTAAATCTCAACATTTCCTCCTTAATTTTTACTGACCAAATTCATTTACTCAATTAGCAATGCATTGATTCCCATTCCTCAGGAAATCTGATAAAGTGAAAAATAGAACCGATTGAAAACAAAATACATATTCATGTCACACATAAATATCAATTTTCACTTTCTCATAAACAGTTGCCAGTTGTTGTCGGGAGTGAGAAGCGATAAAAGTAAAAACAGTTTGATGGAAACATATAAGTTTATTTCTATTTTATTTCCACATTTTTTCCGCATTTTTTTTGTTCTTGCTTTCTTTTCAAATCATAAAGTGAGCATTATTCAGCCTTATAAATCTTAGTAAAAATAATTGTAATGGATAACATATCGTAGCATATTACCAAACATTTTTTCCAAGGTAGTTCATTTTATCGCTCATCACTACTTGTCTTTCTTTTTACAAAGTTATTTGCATCTCTTATAGCTTATATTAACTGTTCTCGATAAGTTTTATTTCATTTTACTTTTACCGACTCAGTTTTAGAACTTTTACTTCTTTCTTTTCCACTTTTTTGTCCAACGCATAACTTAATATTTCGTTTTATCAAACATTTCGAAATCACTATCGAATTCTGATTATTATGATTATGATTAAGAGCTGCAATAAAGTAATAAAGTAATTAAGAGCAGTAGTAAAGTTAAAATTAATGAATGAACTATTTTTGAAATGTATTCTGTGCTTTAACGTATAATTTGGTATGTTTCTAGTACATGTTGCTTTCCTAACGGTTTCTTTCAATGCGCACATTTTTTCTATCTATTTCATTAAGTGCCACGTTAGTGGTCTTATTTCTTTCATATTATTGTTATTACTATTGCTATTATTATTTTATCATTATCATTATTATTACTAGTCCGTATCGCCTAAAGTACTCAATAAGAACTCCAATTGCATTCGTTTGATCGTTTTGTAGGTTTTTTTTTTTCATAAAATATAACCTTTGTGAAATGGATTTGCTTGTCTATTTCTTTTGGCATTATCGATATTTGATATTTACTAACAGGATTTCTGCGATCGGCAAGTAATAAAGCTATAAGAAAGATGCCGGAGGGTAAGGCACCTCATTTCCCGCAACAGCCGGTAGCTCGACAAAACGATGATGGATCATTGGAACTGGAATGTTTTTTAGAAGCTCAACCAGTCCCGGATATTAAATGGTTTTACGATACAGTAAGCATTTCCTATGAAATATAATATCAATAAATGTTTTTGGATTTGATTGGAAGAAGCTTAAGTATTAATCGTTCATAAACAAAATTGAATAGTAGATTTAGATATCGTATTGTTTTGCACCAAATTTTTATTCCTTCCGTAACATTTGTGGAACTTTGAGTAGTTCAGCATTTTCTAGACTGAACTAAAACAAGACCAGCGGTTCAGTTTTCGACTGGATAATAAAGGAAATGATGCTTACTCAGCCATCCTACAAATCAAGGTGACATTTCAAACAATATATTTAAACATAAATATTAGAAGTAACTTCACTTTATAGGGTTCTTTGGTTTGTGAGACAGTATTTTTTATTGTGAATATAATTATTATAATTAGTTTAAGATGATTACATACAGTGGTTGTTTTTTCAGGATCTTGCTGATAGTGATGCTGGAGCTTATCGATGTGCTATTGTAAATCCACATGGAAAAGGGAACGCCAATTTTAATCTCAAACTTACAGGTTTTTTTTTTATTATATATTTATCACATTTTACTTTACTTGTGTTTTGTGTTAAGACTTTTGGGAAGAGAAAGTGAGTAAGAAACATTCTGTTAGGATTACGAAATCTTTAACAACAACTTAAGTATTTTTTAGGCAGAAACATCTCTATCATCTTCGTTGATTGCGTCTTATATTTAAAATTTCTTTTGTTTCACAGAAGTTACGAATTTAATAGGATTTGGTACGATGAATAAAGATGGAAAATAATTAATATGTTATTTTTCCTTAGTGAATGAAATTTTACCTCGCGTGGTTCCAAATTACAGGATTCAGCGCCCCAACATTTGTCGAAAAACCACAAATATCGTCTCGTGATGATGGCCAAGTAATGGTTATGGAATTCAGAGCGAAATCAATTCTTAAACCTACTTTCGTCTGGCAAAAGGTTTCTTTATCAGTTCGCATTGTTGCGGAAGGAAAATAACACATTTTGCATGACTCCATAAATTAATTTTGCTTACCCTTAAGCCTTGATTTCGAATTCCAGTTTGATATTTAAACTGAATTTACAACTGTTTTCATTTTAGGGTGAAGAAATCGTGGCTGAGTCTGATCGTGTGAAAATTGTTCTGAGAGAAGAAGCAAATCAGATATATTATGCTGCTCTGGAAATCAAAGTATCGATTTAGTTTTCGTTAAATTTAGGACAGTTTTTTCTTTTCAGGATTCACGCAGGTCATTTGATAAATTTGAAGAGCAAGAAAATGAAGGAATCGAATCTTATAAAGTTTGGATTAATACGTGGTGGTGGGACGAATACATTCACTGTTCAGTTTTCTTTTTTTCTAAATGTTACATTAACTAAACCAATTCTACTAGAAACTAGAGCGTTTTAGGAGCCAACAAAAGAAAAAGATGCGGGCCAATTTGTTTGCACAGCAAAGAATGAATCTGGAAAATTAACAGCCACTTTCACTGTTAAATTTGAAGGTCTATTTTTGGATTTTAAGTATTTCTCTTCAACATTAATTTTGAAATTGATATGCAAATCAGATATTTTAATTTTTACATCTGTTCTTTATTGTCCAAAAACAATTTCAGTGCCACAAGGAGCTCCGACCTTTACCCGTAAACCACAGATTTTGCAAAAAACATCAGACTCTGGCGATCCAGCCATTGTTTTTGATATTGGATTCCAAGCTGATCAAAATCCTGAGGTAAAACAGCTTTATAATGTCGTATTTAGCATTATATGTTGGGAAAATTAAAGAAAAACTTTTATTATATATGTTCTGAAATAAAATTTCTTAATGTAGGTCATTTGGTTAAATCCGAAAGGTAAGAAAATGAAGGAATCAAGTCGTATAAAATTTGGATTAACACCTGATGGTGGTGCGAACACGTTCACTGCTCAGTTAGAACTGAAAGTATGATCATTATTTATTCATATATTATCAAGTGGTAATGACCATTTTGAAACCCCAAAATTAATTTGATCAAAATTTCTTTCTAAATTAAGAAAGTATATTAGATAAAGGTTCTATTAATGTTCGAAATTCAAGTTTTAGAATAATATTTTTAGAATTATAAAGCGAAGGACAGCGGTACATATACCTGCAATATTAAAAATGAAGCTGGTGAAGCAAATGTTGAATTAACATTGAACATCGAAGGTTTGTTTTTTACATGAAATTTCTGACACTATTTAACCTGTGTTGCATGTTTTTTAATTTGTAGAGACGAAGTTTAAGTCTGCATTAAATTTAGCTTGAGCAACACACTTATTTCTTTGTATACTGTTGATATCCTAACAAAATTTTTGGAATTAGTGGCTGGACAATTATTACAATTTCTGATTCTCTTCTGGACTCCGTGTTTTTAACGTTTTGTTTAAAAGTTCTCTGACATTGTTTTGAATCTATATGGATTCGTTGCATCATTATAAGCAAGAGACATTCCTGCTGTCTTTGCGGAATATTAAACTATTCAAAGCATGGACTAGTAAAGAATGATAATAAGATCATTATTGTCTTTGTAATGAGATGGATCACAGAACGGCGCAGAAACTTTACAATTTTTCGAACAAAATTTTCAATTCAGTTAATACAGATAACATAGCATGGATTAATTCAAATCAAAGTTTTAAATTAATTTGAATCTCAAATCTTTATACGCAGCTTGTTTGTTAAATTCTAGATAAAAACTTCGCATTAACCATTGGTATAGTTCATTTAGGTGACGACGGTGATGACAGCATGACAGATTGATGTGCATTGAATTCTAATATGTAACCGTATGTTGTATCATACCTCAAGTGCAATATATCGTATCAAATCCTGTTTGCCTGCTAACTTGTTTACGCATTATAACAGTCAACAAGTTTGCCTTGTGTGTTTTTACCATTTAAGTTTAACAATTTGAAAATTATAAAGCTGATCGTAGGAATCGTTCTTTACCTAAGACTGGATTGATTTCTGACACATTAAATTGTAAAAATTTAAATAGATATTGAAATTCAGTGCCGTAGATAGTTTCTAAAAATCGATCCAGCTGATTGCTCATTATGACACTTTATTTTCAGTTTTTTAAGATCATAAAAGACTAAGAGAATTCATCTTTTAATTTGTTTCAGTTTCATAATCTCAGTCTTTCAAATTTGTAAGAAACAATATTAAAAAGCGAAAAGAATTTCTTTTCTTTTTTTCCTGCTGTTAACTGAATTCAGTAAAATGTAACTGTCCTTTTAGTATAAGCTTCTATTTTCAGGACCTTTAGACGAAGGGGCAGATGATGCTAGCGAAGCGTGAAATGGGCAAGTTCTGGATGGTCCATAACATACTGGATCCTATGAGTAGCAAAAAATCTGCCAAAATGTCAGAAGTTTTTTGATATCACTGGATTTTTCTCAATTAAATTTGCGCTTTTTAGTAAAGAGGTGTTTTTGTTCATAAAATAGAGGTAATGTAATGGTGCCAGTATTTGTTGCTAACTTCGTTTTTCCATGCTCGATGGATATTCCATTTGTTTGGATATCGAGCAACCAATTCTCACCCAAATGCATTGTCATTTTTTATTAATGCTATTATTATTTTTGTTATGTTAGCTTTCATATACTCAAATGTAATACCGTGTTCTGTCAAACATTTTTTGTAATAAGAATGTTTCGATTTAGCCAAGTCTATTTCGAAATCATTCTTAGCATTCGCAATCTTCAGAATGCTGAATGCAAAGGATGTTTGAACAGTTACGGTGTCTCGCCGGTTTTCAATTCTGAATTATGCCATTTCATTTTCTAATTATTTATTTTTCTAATCTATAAAAATTAAGCTGCCAAAAGAATTTAATATTGTTAAATAAAGTGCCTTTTCCGGACATGTTCAAAATACGTTTCCTCTGCTTCCAAAATCCTATTATTCAATTAATTTATTTTCTCAGAGCGCTCTGGTTTCCGATAAAACAATTCTGATGATGGCATATTTTAAATAGTATTCAGTATACCCACTGCATTTGCTCATATGTGCATGATGAGAGAGAATAAAAATGTCAAGTTTTGAATTTAATTCTTTCTTACCTTCTATATAATAAGTGGAATACATTGTTTTTTTGGAACTGTATTGGATCGAATAACTCATAAAGTCATGACTCTAAATTTAAGAGCTATTGAGACTGTCTAATTCAGTCGTCATTGATGATATTCCATAAAACTTTTTTGGTCTATGTAGATTTTTGTGCTATTGAAAGTTCAAGTTGAAATTTATTAGGCGAATAATGTTATGGGGTTGAGTTTCAGAAGACTGGTTATCTATATTATATGTTATGATTTAAACCAATTTTAAATTGCTTTAAAAAATTAAAACAGAAGCGTGAAGCATTCCATATTTTATGCACTCTAAAAAGCACTTCTTTATTAATCTAAATTATAAATTGAAAAAGATGTGTAAGTTATCCTCTCAATAAATCTCTTCAAATACAGGAATAAATTAATACTAATTGACATGAAATAACAATACCAATTTTTTTTCAAAACTTACTATAAATATATTTTTTCCAATTATCATTAAAATTCTTTGTTTGTATAATGTTTGTACGAGTTTGTATAATTCCGATCACAACCATAGCTTTGATGCTCAAGTTTTTTTGCATAGTAAGTACAGTTCCAATAAAGTACTATATGATTCTTACTGGTCATTTATAATAAATCATAAAGAAATCTGCAAATTGATTAGATGAACCATCAATGAAGATAATCAAATGAGATATATGAATGAGTCAATAAATCGCGAATATAAAAGTAAAACGAAGTCATACAGTTGCAATATTCGGTTATAAGTGTTTGCAATTTTCGCAAACAAAGCATTATTAAGGTGATAGTCCTAAAATGATATGATGAATAATTATGTTAGCAAGCTATTGTTGTTAGTATATAGGTTTAGGCTCGCAAATCTAATATAATGATGATGACAGATGTTTCTAAAAAAAATATAATGAATTTTTAAAATCAATAGCAGTTAGATCTCATCAAATATATGATCAGTATCCAAACTGCTGTCACATTTATTGTATCGCCTGCTTATATTTTTTCAACACTGTACACTTCTTTTGAACATTTGCGACATGTCATTGCAACATTTGTAATAGCATTCCCACTCTTTCTAGCTGCGCTAACATAAGCTGGGAATTAAATATGGCTGATTCTGTAACTTAATCATGAAAGAAGGAGAAAAAATATTTCATTTACATATATGAAGTGATATGGCAGACATAGATATCGAAATTTAAACAAATTACCATAAAATTATATGCTTTGTTTGAATTCAATGATAGCAAACATATTGATATCCTGATAGAACAACTTATTAGCCTTAGAAGAACCAACTAATAAATTACAGTTTTCATTTAGCGCAATAATAGAGGCGTTTTTTAGTTTGAAATAAAATGATAAATAATTTATTTGAGTAGCATTGATTACACATAGAGATTTTGCAATGAGAAAACAGTTCATAAAATCATTTTAATTTTGTTGAAAATATAATTAACCCACTTCTTAAGTGTATTTCGCTTTTATCACAAAATAATTGGTCGATGAATTTCTTTCCATCAATGTAAGAAATTGAAGCTGTTACTAAAAGCCTCTGTAGATAATTTATTTCAACTTGCTGTTATCAAAAATCAAGAGTATGCATTGTTTACAAAAGAAATGAAAATTGTTAATCTGATTTTTATGATCGTTGTACGATCTATGAATCTGCCGCATTTCAGATTTGCTGTAAAAATTATCAGTTGTAAGTTAAAGAAAAAAATGGAAATCCTTAGTAAGTTTCAGAAACTTAAGTAACGAAAAGTTTTGGTTAAAGAAATACCACAGCGGAAACAGTTTATATGTCACGATCGTCCGGCAAGTTGCATAAAGTCCACAAAGTATACTGATAAATTACACTTATCACAGTAGTGCTTCCGCATTATAAGTTAAATTTGCAATGATGAAATAAATTCAAGCTGTAATTTGATTTGCAAGTTTGTTAAACAATAGGGAATAACCTTGCTACATGAAGTTAAACTTAATAAGGCTTGATTATTTGTCCTTAAGGTTGCAATTGTAAAAGACATGGAATTCAATAAAAATCCTCGTTCCAAAATGAATTCCAAATTTTTTTTGTAAATTTTAGTTCAAAATTTTAATGTTTGTAATAATTTTCCTATTAGTTTGGTAATGGAATCATAAATGGAGGATATTCCTCGTTTTTCTCTTATGTTATTGGCTAAATGATTGGATATGGAATGTATCAAAAGCGTTAGGCTCCATTCCATTCATCAATCATTCTGCTGTCAGCTTCAGAGAATGAAAATTTCTTTTTTCATTATTGATAGGAAGAACTTTTGGAAGAAACATCACAAAATTTGGTCGGATTTACAGATTTATATCCTACAGTAATGGTAATAAACAAAGTCAAATGATAGATTCTGAATAAATATTGGGAAAAAAATATTGCAATAATCAGGACTCTTTCTTAAATTGTCACAGTAATCTTCGATGCATTCTAATTTAATTGTTAAAAAATTTTCGATTTAACCGTTGCTCAAGGAAAATTATACAGGGGTGAAAAAGAAAAGGCTAGAAAGTTTCCAGGAAAGAGAAAGTCATGAAAAATTAAACTTTAGTGAAATTTAAAAATTAAAATTCAAATTGTCAAATGATAAGTAATAGAGCAATGATTTTATCAAATCCCAAACATAATCACTATTACTGCTATTACAATTCTTCTTCGAAATCGTTCATTGACCAATTCCGATCGATAGAATTCTTAATGACAGCGCTGTTGTCTTCGTTTTTAATTTTCGTTAAAATTTTATGCTATAAATTCATTAACCGCAATAATTTGCAATTCATTTAATTGAAAACAAGTGCATTTCGATGGAATTTGTTTTGTCAGTAAATAAGTAATAAGCAAAAATACATATAATAAACAATTATTTGATGAAATAGTAATCGCTAATCAATTGTTGACAGATTTTTCTTTACCTGATCCAGAAATAGAATTGTGGATTAATAAAACAATTGCTGGAAGATGCTGCCAATATGAAATATAAAAGTATTTTTGTAGGAAGTGCTACAGATAGCTCTTTTCATTGATTACGAAATCGAGTTTAACATATTCCAATTAATTGAGGAGGAAGATTTCTAAAAATCCTTGAGAACTTTTTGAAATTTAATATTAAATTTTATTAATACAATTTTTTGTTCTTAATAATTCTTAAAAGAACAATAAAATGCATTATTTAATTATGGAATATTGTATATTTTGTGATTACTTAATCATTTTTGTCGTTCAACTGTATAAAATTTCATGAATAGAAATGTGCAATACACTGTTCACTGATTTGGATGAATTTTATTTGATAACAAATTAATCACATCATCGCAATATACAGCCAACAAGCGCAACATTTTTGAAAAACAGATTATAGTTAAAAAATGTCGAATTCAATTTACAGTTAACCTTTAAAAATACTTTCTTGCAAACACTCGGTTAAAAGTATTCCAATAAAAACAAAAATAACATAAAGGTGTGAAAACGCTAGGATTTGTAGAATAATCACCCGATAGATATTAGGAAACTTCACAATTAGTGCATATATGATAATCATTACAGGGACTGAAAGCAGGAAAAATGGAACAAGCAAAGAATGATTAATGAGAGGATAATGAAGGAAGAGAGAATTGATAAGAAATGATAGAAAATCTTGGAAACGATGACACAACCGGTTGGTGACGAAAGGAGCATATAGAATAATTTCAGTGGGCACAATAGAACTACTCAATGTCACTTTCTCAAATATTAAGAAATAGGCTTGCAAGCAGGACATTTGATGTCGCATAATAAATTTCGAGAAGTAAGAAAGGATTAATTTATGCCAGAATGATTGAATGTTCAATTAAGATGTCCAACAAAAAAAATTTTTTCTCTCCTAAATTTTTAAATTTGTTGAGGGATCAGCTTGATTGTTTAAAATATTTGTCCTTAAAGTTATTTATTAAGATACGTTTTCGGTGGTGTTTGTTTTACCATTAATATCCGTTGCATGTTGATTTTTGTTTCTCTAAGAATTCAAAATTAGATCGATCAAGACAAAAAACAATAAAACTGAGTTTTCTTATTATCAAAAGATTTATCCGCTGTTCAATCAAACTTTCAGACTTCCAATATTTTATTAATTTTACTATGAAATTCATAATTTATGAACAAAAATTCCTTTGAGATAGGTCTTACATTCATTATGGTCAAATTTTCATTTCACATTCTACTAATTTTAAATCCGAATTTCTTAGAATATTTGAATCAGATTTAACTGGACTGAAATATTATGTGCTATATTGAAGTGAATAATGTACAACATGCTATGTTTAAAGCGAACTGTAGACAGATAGCAATTTCTTTTCAGCTCTGAGATTTTTCGATTTTATCCAACAGTAAATTTAAGTGAACTTATTTTACTTTCTTATAAAATCTTATTTAAATGCTAAATTTTTGTGATTTTACAGTTTCACAGTATGGGTTTAATCTAATTTCTTAGGAACCTTAAAAACGGTATAACTGAGATAACACTGCTCCTCAAAAAGTTTGTTTGATTTTTCAGTTGAATATCCCTAAAAAAAAAATATCCCTATCGTCTACAAAGAAAAGAAACCGATGCTTTTATCAAATTTTGTTTTTTCTATAGATAGAAAAAACTAATTAGACTTTTTAAAAGATTGTATTGTGTAACAGTTCAAATGAAGACGGAAGTTCCAAAGAAATTACCACTTCAACATTTAATTTCATTGCTTCACTCCTTTCTGAAATTGCATCTGCAAAGAATTTTCGTAGATATTATGTAAAATATTTGAATATTCAAAATAAAATATTGCAAACTTACATGAAAATGAGGAGATATTACCATTAAATTATTTGTGTACTCTAGAAACTTCAGGAGTTTCAAAACAATGAATATTCAGTGTAAATTATCGTTGTACTTAAAAATAAAATCTTTATACAATTTGGATAGAAAACTATATTACTTTTTTCATAACTTATTTCCAAGGTAATCAATGTTAAGTGCACTTCTTATTTCCTATTTGTTATTTATTGCTTTAAGCCTACCTGTCGTTGATGCTTAGTTCTCATTTCTTTACCCTTAATTTTGCACCTGCTTCTTCGGATTTATTGAAATTTCTTTGAAGTGAATTTGTAGTTGCTGAGGTGTCAAATGTTGTACTGTATATTATATCTTGATATCAACTTTTCGTGAGAAATTATATTTTAAAAAATCTGAAAGCAAAAATAGCTAAAAAATAGCAGTGTTATTCTATTACAATTTCGCATAGTTTTCCAATCCCCATGAAGCTTATTAATACAAGATGTAATAGAACTTTGATTCAATTCAATATTATTACTTCCATATCTCATGTTTTAATTCGTTAATTAGCTTTAAAATTAGATTAGTATATGTTATTGACAGAAGAACTGAACTAGGATGCCGATTAGAAAGTACATCTCGAACTGATTTACATCAACAGCTGCTCCTCATTTTTTTGCTTTATAGATTTTTTCTCAGCTTAAGATGAATTTTATGAAAGTATTTTAGGATTATCAGCATTTCATTTGTTTTTCAATACTTAATGACACATTTCTTGATCGTAACAACTATTGTTATAAGCATTATTATAGACAGTTATAAGCAGTTAAGATTTTTGAATAGATGTTTTGTTGTAGACAATTTTAGAATGAAGTCAATTGATATGTAGAATATGTTAGGACTTTAAATTTATCAAAACAAAGCTACTGCTATGTATGCTAACTTTTCATTGGTCAGTAAAATAATGATGTACTGCTATCGTATCAATGAACTTTAATTTTATCAATGAATCTTTTGGGCTAGTCTCAGATGCAGAAATAAATGAGACAGAAGAAAGCCTATATTTGTTTATGGCAATATACTGATACATTATTTTGTGTAACTGATAATACAAATGATGAAATAAAGCAGTGTTAGTTGGAGGGTCTAATCGAAGAACACTGAAATAATATTTATTTTCAATTTCATTTAATTCCTGTACTTGTGAAAGTATGCATTCGACAAGTTTCCCTATCAAATAATTATTCTGTATGCTAAAATCATATATCAAAATTTTGTTCTATTTCAAGATTTTCAGTAACTTTGACGGGATATCTTTTTCCAAAATTTATTTCATAAAAAATTGCTTCAATAATGCAGCATGAATCAAATCAATTTCGTTTCTTTTTATTTCTAACAAAACAAAAAAGTAGGTTTATTTCTGGTTTCTTGAAAGATTTGCAAATACTATTTTTAATAATTATATATGAACAAATTCACTCTTCTCTGTTAAACAATTATGTCATTCTCACCGATCAGCTAATGATTCACATTCTATAAGCTTATCTTCTGCCTAACGACTAGCAGGCACCATATTAGTAATATTTGGGACAGCATCATTTGTGAAAACATCGAATTCCAATAAATTGCTGGCCGGTCTCGGAGCATTGTCTCTATTTTTGGCTGTTCTTACGGCATCCTACACATTCTGTTAGTTCTTTTTATTCAGTCTTTATATATTTCAACAGATTGGTTTTCCAACTTTATCAAAAATTGAATTATATCATATTTCAGATTGATTAAAAGTTTGAATGAAGAAAATATTTAAGCTTTTTATTATTATCCTTGAACTGAATAATTTAATATGCAATACGATATTATTTAAATCTCATCCTTTTAAGTTTGGTAAAACTAACGGATTGCCAAATAATGATAATTGATTATTATTGCAATTGTTTTTCTGATTTATTTGTCAAAGGTTATTCCTCCATTTTGTCGATATGAGAGAGATTATGTGCCTAATAGCTATTCAAGTTCTTAAGTCTTCAAGTCCTGGTAGCTGTTCTTGCCGTTCATTCGCCCGCCTTATCACAATTATCCTCAACTCATTTTTTTCGCCAAATATCCATTAGATTATTATATATATATATATATATACCAAATTTATAAACTTTATATCATTGAATATCTATTGAAAATTCTTTTCATACTTTTTCGGATGAGGAGCTATTACATAAAACGAAAACATTTAGCGCAATATCATGCTAGCAGCAGCTTTGCTAAAAATTCTCAAAAATATTAAGTTATGGAAGAATTTTGAAAAAAATAACTGGGGGAAAGATGAATAATTCATCCAATTGTATCTGATAATCAAGTTTTGATTTTTAAACAGGTTAAATCTTCAATTAAAATAGTAGCATTAATTAACTGAAAAACTAGCTGTTTAAGAACATAGCGAAATCTTAATAATGTATAAAAATGAATCAGTTATACATACTATCGATTGTACTGTAATTTTGAATTACTACAACTGTTTATCAATAGCCAGTCAATTTAGCTAATTTACTGCACATGACAGCAACGTAACGCATTTTAAAGGTCATATTAGACTTAAGAATGACGTATGTCACACGGAGCTGTACGTATATTTACGAGAGTTATATAACGTTATTAAAAAACACAGACATTTGATAAAGTTGGAGTTCTGAAACAGGACAAGGTGAAGAACGGTATCACATTCATTATATGTAAATGTTGTTGGCAAATTAAATATGTTCAAATTATAATTACTTTGATATCATCCATTTCTTTCTTTGATATCATTTTGATATCATTTTAAAGTGTTTTATCATTTCTCTTTTAATGTGACTTTTGCTGACAATCAAAATAAGGCTTAAAATTGATCAGAAAGTTCAAGAATGTTATAACAATCCAAAATCTATCTTTAAGAACTGCTGTTAAATTCGCTAGTATTGCCATGACAAAAATTTAATGATAAACAACTCTTAAAATCTTAGACATCAAGTTTCTGTTAACTGTATTTATTTTTTGATAATTATCACTACATCGATCAAGTAAGATTCATTGTTTCTTTTCATTTTAAGGAAGCTTGCGTCAGATCTGTTTAAATGATAATAATCGGATATCTGGCTTCCTAGCTTTGACCTTCGTCTCTATTTGAACTCATCTACCTCACTATTACTGGATTTATTTTTCAAAAATGAAATCTGAATATTTCAGACATTATTCATATTTAAGACTTTTCAAGGAGTGAATTAAATTTAATATAAATCTATTGATTTACAAAAAAAGACGAAAACAAAAAGGTACCATTAAAGGTCATAATTTTCTTGTTGTCTTCATTTTGACTATTATCTTAATTTAACTGCAACGACGTAATTTTATGCATTCATGAAAAGAGTGATGATAAGATATGTAGAATATAACGTCGCTTTAAATAACATAGTTGTATTATGCATACATACTAACACCTATCATCCGCTCCACTAAACTTTTTCAGTATTGCATGGGAGTGAAAGAAATAAGATGTATTTTTCAATTTGAAATTTTTCCACACATCTCATACTACAACATATTGGTATTATTACTACTACTATATGTACGCAAAAGATACTATGGATTATATCCCAAAAACTTCAATTCGGAGTAATTAGTTTAATTGTAAAGCTTCGTTACTCAAGTAGAGAGATTATTATGGAGTTTTTTTTTTTCGCATTTATAAGACTTATTACTGTTATGTTTTATTGAAGCAGGTATACTTGTCTGATCGAATAAAAATAAAATTGCAAGAAATAAATGAAGAAGATCATTAGATGGCTAAATGAGATAATTATGAAACATCCGTGGCGTAATCCATGATACTGTTGTAGAACAGTTCTTCCAATTCAGTTGTTGTTGTCATCTAAAAAAAATTGTTTATTGGATATATGAGACGGACAAAGAAGTGTCTGTTTGAGAACTCATATGAAGAGAATTAAGGCATAAATAAGATGCGATGTATTCGATAAGATTAATCTTTGTTGGAGATCGATGTTCGAACGAATTGCAAATTCAGTACGCCTTAATTGGCAACGATAGTAATTGCGGTGTTGAGCAGATGTAATGCCTTAGTGATGTTTAACAAGCAAGAAAGCAGTGAATAGCATGTGATTTATTCTTGGTTGATTTTGACAACATATCTTCAACCTGAATCTTCTAAGATATAAAAAGGTTGGGTGGCATGAGTGAATCTTTACTAAACAAAAATTTTGATTTGTAACTGGCATATGAGTAAGATAGACGAGGAGATAAAGAGGAAGACGCAAATGATTTGTTTGATGTAAGACTAGCAGAAGAATTCGTAGCACTTGCAAAAAGTTTTAATAATCTTAAGACATCGAACTGACTAATAACAAAGCGATAGACAACGGAACGACAACAGTGAGATAAAAGATTGAAACCACAAACTAATATGCTAGATGGCGAGATAATAAGCAATTTGTTATGAAAGTTACCGTTGAAGTGAGATGGAGCTTGAGGTTATTATTTATTGCAAATGCTTCAGCAGCTGACAATGAAATGGCATGTCTTGATTGCAGATCAAACTTGCAACCAATCAGTATGCCTGAAAATCTCAAATTGGAAAGCTTTCAGCCAATAGAATATAAAAATTTGAATGAATTAATGCAAAGTTGCTTTCCTTAAAATGTAAAATTTCGAGATTTATCAATTGCAACTCCCTCTTTTCATTTCCTCATAAAATAAACTTTCAAAGTAGCGGTTCTATCTTGGCCTGATTCTATTACAATTGAGAAAGCTCAAGTTTCGCTTTTCGCAGCAGTTGTTAATTCCACCAATTTTATGAAAATCCGCCATCTGGCGTCCTTTTACACTTACATTCACATTGCATCTATCTACTTCGTCAATGAACTGCTCTGTTGCATAATTTCATCCCTAAGCAGATTTATCTCAGCAAGCACATGAAAATCAAAAAGAGCGTAAAATTTAAACCGTCCATTAAAATAGAATTTCAAAGTAACGGTTGTATCTTAGCATGAAGATATTTTAAAAGGTAATAAATGATTTACTTTTCTGAATGCTCAGCTCTTCAAAATATGCCTTTAAAATATCAAGGCTATCTTTACTGGTAAGATCGAAACACAGAGCATAAAAAGCATTTTCGTCGCATACTGACTTAACGATCCATTTATAAAGTTCATGACCAGCAGTATCTACCAGTACTGTATTCACGGTACGTCCACAAATTTCTAATGTCTTATCATACAGTTCTATACCTTGAGTCTAAAACATTTTATATTGGAAGAATATATCTTATAATATTTTCTGAAATAAGTAACATGGAATAAAATATCAAAATGATAAATAATATTTTTCTTTAAAATTTATTTAAGTCCTTAGCATTCAACTTATTTTGAAGTGTTGTTCTGGCTACAAAACTAAATAATTTTATTATATCTTACCATTTCATAGTCCTTATTATTAAAATTGTACTTCCCAGTCAATATTTTTATGATCGTACTTTTACCAACTCGAGCTGCTCCTAAAAACTATGAATCAATATCCATTCTTCCTACATTTATACGTATATCGAATTAAGAGTAGCAGGGTGATGCGTATGGGATATGTTACATTTGATCTTTGAAAATCAGGTTATTTTTAATAAAAAAAATCTCATATGACTTAGTCTGGTATAATTAGCATGGCAGAAGTTTGTGATTTAAAAGCATTTTTGTTGAAAAAATATATCTTACCCAAAAATATTATTTTTTGAATGCTAACACTGCGTTGTTCCATTTTGTTTCAAAATATCAAAGTTGCTCAGAACCACTAATATCTTCGGCAACAATTCTACAAACGTTTTCAATTCTAAGCTATCAATCTGTCAGATTTAAAAATGATTTGAAAGATTACGAAATGTACTTTAGGGACAAAATAATCTAGACGTGACAGCTGTTAGCTAGTCTGTCGTCACGTGATGCAGAGCGTTGATTAACGTATCAATGTTTGATTAGTAGACAAGAAGTTTTAAATTTGACAGAGACAAGAATTTTTCGGAGGAAGCAGAGGCATGAAGCACACTTCTCCTGATACCATGGCAACAACCAACAATATTCGCTAAATATTCACGGCTGTTGTTTCAATCTATTAAACTTTTAAAATCTTATAGTAAAATAAATGGATAAAATTGTCTTTCATAAATTTCAATAATTTTTCGAATTTTTTGATTAAAAAACAACACAACAGTCTTATGGAATCAGATTCTTATCAAGCTTTGAATCGAATTTCAAGGTGAAACCATGAAGAAGCATTATAATTGCACCGATTACAGCTTAAACTTTATATGTTCTCACACGATCACATCGTAACTTCTCTCAGGCTTCCCGAGACTTTGAGAATTCACTCGCCTTTCCTTAGCATACAGGAAGATGGAAAGATGGAGGAATTCGATATAGTGCTGCAATTAAGGTGTACCTTTTCCTGGATACAGGCCAAATGTTGAAGAAGGCGAGGGTTTCCCGAGATTCGGATTTTTTATTTCCACTGTTTTTTAATGGGGTTTTAGAGATGCTGAAGATATCGTGCAGACTTTGCGTTTAGACCTTTTACATGGATATTTGTATGATTAGTTTTGTAATTTTCTGCTGTTTCGCGAAAAAGTTGTCCCATTTCCAAGATTTCTCGGGTTAAAGTTATCATAACTCCCAACCTTTCACAGGTTGCTATCTACTTTCTCTCCGAATAATCAGACAACGTAGTTTTGAAGAAATGATTAACGTTGAAATAGTATTTAGTTATTGTGCTTCGTAATTTTTTTCAAACTTTTACTTATACAGCAAATATTTCCACTTTAATTCCGGCATTTCTATTGCAGAAATTCTTCAAAAGGAGTGGATATACAAAGTTGTATTTGTCGATATTCTTCGGTCCTCAGCATCTTCCAAGGAATGAAACATTGAATTGGGCGATAAATTAACCTTCGGTAAGTTTAAAAACTGTTATTATGCATTTATTTCCACAGCATGCTTTCTCTCACTCTGTTTTTTTTGAAAACTTTTAGCTACAATAGCTGAAGAAAGTACTTTATACCTCATTAGGTGCATGTATCACATTACAGGTATGAGTAGAATTTTGCGCTATCGTATTATCTACTCCATCTTGAATCACTTAATGACTAGAATAGGGATTTTTATTGGTAGCTGTCTTTTAAATTCTGATTTCTCTTGCAAATGATCCATACCGACAGCTTATAACATTAAGAAAGCATTAAAAAAATCCCTTATAATGTATCGAACTCCTGTATGCTTAGTTTAGCTATTGCATAAAGACAAGTTTATTTGATTATAAAACCTTTGTTTCGTTTCCTCCAGACTTTGATATGCTCTTTTTTAAATGGACATCTCATGTCCTAACCGATTTCATAAGTATTGATATGATTCATCTTGCTACTTTTTGTCTTCGCTTTCTCTTTCTCATGGATTTAATGAAATTTTCCTCTCTTTTATTCCCTGGTACTTTATTAGTTTAATCGTGTCTATTGGAATATATTTCGAAAATTTTTTAATTATCAAAAAATCGAAAATATATAAGCTAATGTGTTGTTGTCTGAACTGATGAGTAAACATCATTTTATCAATTTCCTATGCAAAGCAGTAGACACATTAATTTTTTTTTAATTTAATTCATGATTCAAATCGGCAAAGCAAGTAAGTTTCTGCATCGGTAGTGAACGAATATACGAAATAGGAAGTTAACAATGTGTAGTCATGCTATGAAAAATATGCTTGGTGCATGCTTTTTTTTCTTTTGACTATTTGCTTCATTTTGGGTTACATTTTGGAATCCATTGTTACTACTTGATAAACCATTTCTTTATAAATTTTCTGCACTCAAGGACATTATCGTGGTTAGAGAGTGGAACCAATGTTGAGAATAGAACGACATATCTTTTAAAACATGCAACGAGAAAAACTAAAAAATCAGTACTAGTTTAACTATATAATAGTTGTATGTGTGTGAAATTATTTTTCATAATTTAAACCTAATTGATTCTGCTAACTTGCAAGTATGTCTCACTAAAAACGAGATCGCTACATTAACATCCCGACTGGCATTAATCAGGCAATGTAATATCTTGTTTTCGCTTGATGTTGTTTTCCGATCATTGTGGTCTTCGTAAAGGATAATCTTCTGTTTGGAGAGAGGAAGAATATATTTGTATAATTAATTGCTTTTCCAAAGTCTTCGTGTATTCTAGTAAAAAATGGTGAAATATAAGGGTCGTTCTAGCTTATTGACATGGTAAGGAAATTTTTCACAATTAAACTTGATGAAGACGTGATACGGATGGTTTCTATTCTGTGTATCAAGTATCATAAGCTACCTTTTCTCACAGTTCGCTCCCACCCTGATCAGGAATGCATTCTTATTTTTCAGGATGCCGCTATTTGATTGTATACATTTATTTATTATGTAAATAGGCTGCGGATGAAATGTCAAGGAACTAATAGATGTGAAGAAATATGCGGGGTTTTAGGGAAGAGACCTTAGATGAGAGTAAGTTTTTAAATTGATTGAATTTGTTGGTGAGTGAGTGGCATTGGATGAGAGACATTTGTTGTTCTGATGACTTCCGAATAAAGGGAAGAATCTGTGTGAAATAGCTAAATTGGGCATTTGGTTTCAGGAGTGGGACACATTTCTATTGAATTTGACGATATATCTGGAAAAGCAAGCAGTAGCAATAGCCGCAGCTTTTCATGATGAAAAGCTGTTTAGTGAGTGTTAGCTTGCTCGGTTAAGGAAAGCACTCGTCCTCAGTTACAGTGAGGTGCGAGTGGAGTGGTCGTGGTGGTGTGATGTGTATGTGAGATGCGGCAAGATATTATGAGGAAAGGGAGGAAGAAATGGAGAGTCTTGTGTTGCTGTTTCTTAACTCCTAGAGGGCCTTTGGAGCTTGCGGTGTGGTGTATGGTGGTGTACGTGGTTAGATCCATCTTGCCTAGGGACGTTATCCTGATGGCGGTGGCGACAGCGAGTGTGTTGTGCTGACTTTGAAGCATTGCTTAATGAAAGTTTTAGCCTTGGGCGTTGCACTGCATTGATTAATTAATAGGAAAGGGGAAGTGAAGAGTCCAGTCGTGGTTTCTACAGTGATAACGGTAAGAAGAATGAGGAGAAGGTGGTAGTGGCAGTGGTGGTGGTACAAACAAGTGACGTGGCAGGATGAGGACATTTTAGGGATGGTCCACGGATGGATAAGAGTGGTTTGGATGAACGAAGGGTGCAAATAATGGAATCAGGGAAGAGTGGCGGCATTTGCTACTGGTGAGGACAGGAATGGATGGATTATGAGTGTCTGCATTGGCAGCCTAGTGAGTGTAGAGACGCCTTCTCATGAGCCCAAAGTGAGAGCTAGTTGGGTCTTCTTATCCTCTAGCTCAACTCATTAGTGGTATATTGATACCTGTCGAGTAGAAGATTTAACTTTGATTGATGAGTATAGTTGGAGTGGACGACTCTCCCCGAAGAGGCACATGGATTAAATTTCGCTGCCGCCGGCTGCTCCTTCCATTCGATTTTTGTTTGTGGCCGCCGAGAAGAGGAGAGACCGTGTAATCGGCGATGCCCGTAATTCAATCCGGACGGCAGCACTTCGTGTGGTGTGCCTTGATGATGAGGCTCTCCTCGGTGCACTTCTTTTCACTTTGTGGTCATTAAGCTCCATTGCCTAACACTACGATCCACTATATCTTCACGTGCTGCTGGTAGTAGTTGCCAATCCTATATTACTAGTTGGTTCCAATCACAATATTTTGCTGTTTTGGGTCCCCGCACTGATAGTCTGGCTTCAAGTGATATTCTCGACATCTACTACAACTACCCATTTGTCATTACTACTATCTGCTTATTTTAGTGCCTGTTGTTTTCAGGCCTGGCTGTGCTTCCATATTAAATATCTTCTCGCTGTTTGATAAAGCAATGATATGTCGCCGCACTTTTTACTGGAAATACCTGGAAGCAAAATATCATTTTTAGAATTTCAAAACCGAAATCTGACCTTAGATGTTCACTGGCCATATGCTGCATTATTTATTTAGCAAACAAGCTTACTGATGACAGTGGAAAATGATGCACGGATTCACAGCACGTTATAATTGATGAATTACATGACATCTACTCACATCGTCTTGGTCATTTCATGCCCTGCTTTATCTCCCGTTTCATGCTTATTACCTTATAAGTTCACTTCCAAACTCGATTAAACTATTAGCAAATTTAATTTTTTAAATACTTAGTTCTCGTATTCTGCGCTATTTACAGAAAACTGCATAAAATGGTTCATAAAATTTCTTAAAATTGTAACTTTGTTCCCTTTGCCTATCTTTCTGCTATCTTCCTTCATCCCACTTCTCTTTTAAATTGCCTAATTAAATTAGTTTTGTTTAATTAAAAAATATATTGAATGAAACGATTTGCAAGGACGTACGTTCAAGCGAAATGTTAGATGCTAAGTATTGTGGTTGTTCCACGCACAGATTTTTAAATGCTTCTGTGATTGCTTTGAAATCTGTTGTTAGCTTTTGTGCTTACATAGGAAGTTATAGCCAACTGAAAGGGTATACACGTATGCTTCTGCATCCTTGTTATCCAGTATTTCAATTGTTGGCTTCTATGTTTGTTTCTGCTAATGATAGTTCTTGACTTATTTTTTGATTAATTATGGTTCAAGCTAAATCAGGAACGGTAATTTAGTGAAGCCAAAATTTTTTTAGCGCTGAAATGTTTCCAGAATAAGTGAAAATTGGTTAAAACCTATGAAGTCCAGAAAGATACGTAAGAAATTAATGAAAGTCAATTAAACGGATCAGATTAATAGTAGAGGAAGCGAAAGCGTTGAGATGAGGATGTTTTGAACGGGTTGTTGGGGTTTTGATGTTGTAGGGAGAATGTTATTGAGCGCTGTTAAGACATATATGAGATTAATATTGGCACCTAAAGGGAATGTTGTAGGGATAGAAGCGACTGATAGGTAATGCTTAATTATCAAATGAAGCAGTATAAGGAGTATTGCTACTATTTGAGGGGCTAAAGTATGAAATATCAGTTATCAATCCATACATAGATGCTAATACTTTTCGTGCTTCCCTCATTGTATACGTACGCTGTATACTTCATACGTAGTTATTCCATAATGGGCCGTTGTCTCCTCGCTACTGTAAATGTTGGTGTAAGCTTAATGAAATTAACAGTTGTGGATGTGTTAAATGGTTGCAGCGCGCTGCTACGTTCAGCGCATGTCTGATGCCTACCACCTGTGGCTTCCCGAATTGTAAATTTCGATCCCGCTATCGCGGCCAAGAAGATAATCGACATTTCTATCGAATACCCAAACGACCACAGGTGTTGCGGCAACGTTGGTTACTTGCAATTGGACGAACCGAGGACACTGTTGTTTCACAGGTCAGGATGCCCCGTTGTATTGCTTCCTGTATATATGTAACTCCCCGCTTGAACAAAGAGCATGCAGAAATGCATATTCATGCTTGTAATTTTGCATGTTTTATTTTTATACTTGCATGAATAACCGATTTGCGTGAAAATTTGCGCTTCATTCAAAAGTATTCACTTATTGTGATTTATTTAATATTAAAATTTACATGAAAAGAAGGGTTTGAAGTCACAAAAGTAAGTAGTTAATTGACATATAAATGTAACATTCTTATCTTTGTTGTTTGTAAGGTCATAGTGAAACAAGTTAGTTCCTATGCGTCGCACCCAAAAATTACTAACTATTAACTGAATGCGATTTATACTTTCTCGACACTTCAGGCTATCCTCTATCGAATTCAACATATGAATTTCTACTTCTCCTACTAAGATCTGCTGATTATACTGCTGCTTACTACTGCTTACTCTCTTCTGCATCATGTCTTTTTATTCATACTACATCTTAAGTATTTTAACACGTTAAGAAAATATGTTTCGCTGAAGTGTCTCACTCATACTATTTTACGTCATTATCGATTCTTGACCTGAAGGTCAGGATACCTTGGCCAGATATGGTCAACTTCCCGTGCTTATGCAATTTGAAATAAGTTTAGTCATTAATGGTTAGACATTAAATGATTTGCAGCTTAAGTCATTAGACATTAAAAGTTTAGAATCGAAAAGAATTAGTTTAGAAGACAGGAGTAGAAGAGAGCTCCAGTTTTCTTAGGTAATTAACAGTCCTCAGGTATATTTAGTAAATTAATATTAAGTTTGTATACCCTTAGTTTAAGAAATTTATTACTTCCGCCACCATGATCGTAAGCGAAGATTTGTCATATCGAGCAGTTTTGAAATAGGCTTTCTTGAATTCTACTATTCTTAAATTGATTAAAGCCTCCAAACACGTAACATTTGTCTTACTAACTTTTCAGGTTTAGTTCCATAAACTTTTAACAAAAACTACAGTACCATTGCTTTTTTGCTAATGATAATAATGGTAGTCCTAGTGCTGATAATTAAAGCTGTAGGTTCAAGTATAGAATTCTATCCAAGATAAATAAAGACTGCGGCATTCCAAATAAGATGATTGCTTTTGAGTTGGATTAGAATAGCATAAGCTCATCTCTTTTCAAAAGTAGTTGTAGTGCCTTTTTGTTTTCAATTTCAAACCGGAAATGTATTTGTTTAAAACATTTTTTTGTCATTCGTTGTCTTTAAGTGAAGTCATTTAAAAGTTATCAAATTATTAAAATGACGGGGTGGAACTTCTCGCCTCGGATGTCATAACGCACTTACATTATAGATTTGTTAAGAATACTGCAGTGCACACACTTAGCGTTAAACAGCTGTGATCTTTTTTCATTTGTAGAAGTGGTAATAAATTAAAAATTTGTCTAACGTATATTAACCATCAAAAGATGTTATAACATTGAACTGGGTTATCGGATTCACTGCTTTGATTTGCTGCTTCCAATTCTTTATAATTAATTATTCACCTTTTCCCATTTTTGATCCAGGTTTCCATAATTCAGTTATGTTAACTTCTAATTTACTCGAAAACAAAAAGGGGACAATAAATGACTTTTTCTAGTTCTAGTAATTTCAGAGAATGAGAAAAACAAGTTTCGAAGCATCTGTACTCTGGTTGTGCCTTCTTAAAAGTACGAAAAAGAGAAGGAGGGAGATGTGGATAACTTATGGCTTATAACTCAAAGTCTTACCTTAGTCCATCTAACATTTCTTACTCATGTCATAGGAAGTCCTCCTATATCTGATACTTAACTGCAGGCAAAATGTTTGAAAATTACATAACATGGAAGTGTTTCAGAAATAACATATGGTTGTGACCTAGTATGTATCTTAGTATTTAAAACAGCCGAAGGTGATTAGCTTTTTTAACGCGTTCGCTTTTGTCGCTGCAACTACTAAAGTTCAGCTGGAGTAGTGCTTTCTGTCCCACATTTCTTTACATACATGCAAACAGTGAATTTGCTTAAGAATTTTGTAAAGGCTTTCTTTCAGTTACCTCTGATAAGAAGTTTCATTTCATTCTTTTTGTAGCATCGAGCAATTTTTGTTCAGAGTGATTCCTTAAACAACTTACAAAACCAAACTCTTTCTGCCGAACGTAAATTATGAAAGGAGAGTAATGAAGCATAGCGCTGATTAATCCTTCAGCAGATGTATTGCTTACCAAAAAAGCCTTACCTTCTTTTTCTACTTGTGTGCATGCTTAAAGAATTACTGACACAAATAACTGATGCATGTAAAATCTGTATGTATTAATCTTCGAATCATGGATCATATCAAATTCCTATGGAGTGGAACACATGATCTTAGAAGCTTTTAATTTTTTCTCTAATTTTAATGTGTGCAGTAAAATAAATAGAAGTGAAACAATGACCCGTAGTAATATTTCATAAGTTTATCAATTAGAGAAATGTGAAATTGTATACGCATGTCGGTTTGCAGATAGCGTGTTGTAAACGTGGAGCACAAGGCTCGACAAGGCCAGCTCTGAGCACTCTTCACTACATGTTTCCTTCCGGTAAGAATGCATTAATCACCTCTCCCAGAGCTTTTTTTTTGAAATTTTGATTTTTCTTTGTCGTTGTTTGGCTACTGTTTGACTGATGTATTAGAATAGTAATTGTATGACATGTATGTGTGTATGTCCCTATCTGTTCATTGAACACTCCTGTACCGATCACAATTATGCATGGTTAGTGTATCAGCGAGTGAGTATATTTTATCAAACTGTAAAATTCCTCACTTTTGCGTTCATGTAAGTACATTAACGTTAAAACTGCTCTTGTTGTTTTGCAAATCAAGAAATATCTGAGGAAAAAAAAACATCACGGCTTTAATGTGTTATTGTTTGACGAAGCGTCTTATAATTAACAGTCATTTAATTTCGGGTAACTTTCTGCTCATTTTTTTCAGGTAAATGTTGCAATTCATGTATATTTGTGGCCGTTTACTTTCCTGTATATTACCATTTTAATTATAATAAAATAAGCCTGGTAATATTGCCTTCAAAAATCCTTGAAATATAAAAATGTGTTTTGATAATAATCTAATTTGCTTGTTGTTGGCAGAAATCACTTAAGTAGTTTTTAGAACCTGGGATGTTTTTCAACTGTGACATTTCATAACCCTTCATTATTAGGGTAACGAATAAAATTCAGCCAAATTAATATTTCTCAAGTTCTTTGAAATACAAAAATAATTGGTGTAAAGTGAATAAAATTCTCATACTACGTGAATTGCAATATTTGCTTTCAAGAAAAAGCGAGGAAAGATCTCACACGAATTTGCATTCCATTCAATATTTCTGCTCTTAATTCATACCATTTTAATTAATTCTACTTTCGCTATATGGATATTTAGTTGGAACTTTATCCTCTTTAGCATTCATTATCACAATATACGTTCGTTTTGTGTTAACTGTTGTGTTAATCCTCTCCAAAGAAGCAGCATAGAGTTAGAACGCTGTTATTTGATTCTGGTCCCAGAAATACAAGACCCTGAGAAATGACTCCAGTGTAGTGAGTCTTTCTGAACTAGTCTATAGTGGCGAATGGTTAAAGCTTGCTAAGTTTAATTATAGGGACTGTTATAACCGTTTAGTTATTCAGTACCTCTCGTGACAAATCAATATATTAAAGAAGGCGGGATATTGCCTATAATTCAACAGTTGATTAAGTCATGATTTGGGTACCTTTTGTCTTTTGAAGAATTTATTTCATACGGGTGACAATGTTGTCCAAACTGTTGTCATCCCTATCCAGGATTGTACTTCCTGAAGCATTGTTAAATAGTGGTTAAAAAACAACTTCATAAAGTATAGAATGTAAGCAGTGGAAGTGATTGCTTGGATTACTTGATTTATTTTAATTTAGTAAGTGATCTTTTCAAACTTATTGCAATTGTTTTATTTTTGTGAAATATTATTTCCTGTGTGAATTGTATCTCCCAAGTTGTTTTATGCAACGTAGTTCCTAATCATTGGAATTCGCTGGTAATCTGTCACAGTATCGATTTTCCGCACGTGTTTCTTCTTTTTACTAATTTTAAAGAAGGAAAAAGAAAACCATTTTGTGCTAGTTAATTCAGGAATAATAATTAATTCGGAAGAACGAATTTTCACTCCCTTCTCAAGTTCATTTTCGTAAGCTGCGAATTTTCTTCTAAAATCCTTCTAGAATATTTGAGCACCATTTCGCAGCAGAATTTTTGAACAAAATCATGTCAGGGCATAGCAAGACAATAAGGCGTCGTAGTAGCAACATCTCTAGCATGTATCATGGGACCGATAATATTGCAGTGATTCGTGGTTTTCATTGGTTAGGAATCCCCACAAAAACATTTAAGGATTGTGAAATAAATTAACTGTCCTTATCGAAATTCATGAAATAGTTTTGGAATATGCAGTTTGAAAAGTCACGTTGACAAATGGACCTAGGAACCTTTTAGCGAATAGTTTCCATGGATAATTTTAGATTTGATTTATCTAAGCAGAATTCTGTTTATGGAACATCAAAAAAAGCGGTGATAGAATGACCGTTGTGCATGATCGAGCCAAGGACACATAATGAAGGCTATTTCCATTCGCAGATATGGATCTTTACCATGGAATTTCATAACTTCGTACCTGTCGTTTACAAGAGTCTGTACACTTGTATCATTAGCCCACCAGATTAGTTCGTGGTTGTTTAGCATTCGTATGTCCAGTTTATAATATGATAAACTCTCAGGAGTCCTTTTCTGATTTACTTCCAGTTAGTCACTACTCCGTTACCCACCTTTATTCCCACTTTGACATTAAATGAATTCCCATAAATTAGTTTTGTGCGTTGAAATGATTCATTTTCAAAGAGCAATTCTGGTAATAGAAAGCTTTTGGATAAAATGGCGATGATATCTTCCCCTTTTTATCCAAATAATCCCTTTCGTCCTGAGGTTTGTAATGTTGAGGCAGCTATTTGCTTTTATTTTTGGAAGTAGAAAATAGTTTTTATAATATCTGACCACAATTTGCTTGTATATTCATTACGAATTTTATTTCAGCTACGCATTTGTTCGGCACATTTCGAAGGAGGCGAGAAAAAGGAAGGTGATATTCCTGTACCGGATCCGCAGGTTGGTAACCCTTCCGTAACCGTTACAGTATGTTGGAATAATGCTCGTAGGACTACGCTTTGTGAACACTCATCATTACATCATTGAAAAATCCTGTCCAGGTTTTTTCTTACAAAGAGTTTTCAGCAATCAAGAATCAAAGACTCACCTGTTGTAATCAAAGACTCATAGGGTTTAGTAATCAGCTTGTTTCCCAAGTTATATGGTGCGGGACGCGATGTCGTCGATATAAAGATGAAGCTCGAATTTGAAGAAAAAGCAGTGGAATTTAAGATGATGAGATGTATATTAACTAATTACTTTGAAACCGGGAAGCATTCGTGTAAATGCTCATGCCTTCGTGACGAAAGTGATGGGAATAAGAAAGTGGGTGGGAGGGAAGGAGGAGGGAAGGGGTGGAAGAGCGGGAGTGTGGCTGTGTTAGGTGGGTGTGGTGATACAATCAAATAAATTCATAGTATTGTTGCAGTTGGACGCACCGATCTCGATTGAGCTCCCGCCAAAAGAAACAAAAAGCAGCGATCGACGACGAGCACTCCAGCAGCCGAGGTCATCAGCTCGTTCTGCACCCTGCTCCAACAGCTCCGCAGCAAGCACCTCCGTGAAACGAGGTCGTTCATTGGCGGTCACCGCTGATTATTTGGCTAGCTGGAAGAATCGCTCCGTTACTGACGGTCACTTCTGGTTTTTTTTTTTGTGATCCCTCTCTGTCGTTGTCTCTCAGTTGGC